>CABHPQ010171933.1:0-54832 GCA_902168405.1 Peromyscus aztecus | reverse complement strand
ACCCATAGGCATTCATGAACCCACAGGCATTCATGAACCCATAGGCATTCCTCCTATAGTTTGCATGTCCTTTGTCTACAAGCCTGACTACATCTAGAAGAGCAAATTGATGCAGTGTTTATTATTTCACTCATTGTGCCTTGATTGTTGGGATCGTCTGTTACAACGTAGATCTCATTACTCTCTCTGTGCCTTTTGTTGCCTTAGTGTGTGGTGGACCACTTTCAAGTGTCTCTGGTGGAAACTTTACTTCTCCTGGCTATAATGGAATCCGTGATTATGCAAGAAACCTAGACTGTGAATGGACTGTCAGTAATCCAAATCGGGAAAATTCATCCATTAATATCCATTTTATAGCATTTTCCCTCGAAAGTCATCAAGACTGTGCATTTGATGTTCTTGAGTTTCGAGTGGGTGAGTTCCATCAAAGAATATGTTCTCTAATTTATCTGCTTATTCTACTCAGTCCTGGAGACAACAGCAGGAGTTCAAATGACTTCTATCTCAGGGCACAAGTTACAAAGAAGCTTTGTCAACACAAAGCTGAAATCCCGTGTTCCCAGATAGCAAATGTGACCTAAGAACTGTGAGGGAAGTGGGTCCTTAGCAAGGAGAGTTTCTCTCTCAGGTTTCCTATATGGGAGGCTCACCCAAGTCAGGTTCCAGCCAGTCTCTGTCCTATCAGTGTGTGCCACTGGCCTTGGAAACTAAGCTTAGTGTGACCTGACACTGTCAGTAGTTTCCTGAACTTGTAGGACTCACAAGGAGATTGTTCAATTACTTTGTTTTTTAAGGCCCTAGAAGTTTAAAAACCTTCCACAATGTACCAATGTGGAGCAACACATGGGAGCTATTTGGGGAATTAGCCTAAAAGTCATCGTTCATAGTTTTCATGATAGAAAAGGATCAAGGCATATCTGATGAACCATACTTCTCAAGACTTTTTTTTTTTAAACCTTGTGTTCATGGAAGGATTCCAGTTCCTTCTTAGAGTTCAGGCATAGATGATCTAACGAGGTTGCTTCCCTTGGTACATTGACACTTGCTCCCCAGTGAGAAAATAAGTAGACAGGGGAAGAAAATAATATTAGAGGTGCTCTATACTGTCAAATGTTGGTTGTGTTCTCCTTAATCCCCAGTATTAAAGAAAAGAAAGCTGACAATTCTAATAATCAGTGGTAGCTACTTTATAGTATAGTATATAGTATAGAGTATAATATAATATAAGGTATATATTACATAATACATCATATTATATATTATGTTATTGTTGTCATTGTGTTAACACCCTTTATTTTAGGGAAGGAAGTTCTTCTGCAAAGGTCTCTCATAATGTTATAATATCATATGGAGTGGTTATAATAGTGTAGTGTTGTCAGACTGTGTAGTAATTTGACACATATAAAGTAAAATTTAAGAAAGCAAATGGGTTAATGAATGTGTTCCATCTCTATACTTTTAGAGATAATTTCCATCCAGTCTTAAATAAAATAATGTAGTGCTGAGACACATCATAGCTGCCCTGCACCAAGGCCAAAATTGAAAAGACCTGCCCAGTCACTGATGGCCTCCTTTGAGAACACGGAACACAGAGTTTTTAATGAGGGTTTTGATATAAACTTGGGTTGCAGACCAGGGACTTTTGCAAGAGAGAATCATCCCAGCTCTCTGAGGCACATGAGTGTAAACATGGAAGAGGCTGTTGAGAATGCTTTCCATGAAATGCTGATAAACACTTACTACCTCTATGTGTTGCCAAGCCATTCACAGAATAAAGCAGAACAGCTCTATATTCAATTTCAGTCAGTGAAATTCAATCTTCTCTTTATTCCCCCTGATTTACAGACAGTAGAAGTACTCTATTTCATTGATTTATAAGGTCAGCAGTGTTCATCTGACAGACTACATAGGGAGCAGATAAATGTGCACTTTCCAGGTACTCTGTAAATGTTAATCAAAGGAATCTTCATGAAACTTGTTCAACTCAACCCTGACAGTTCTTTGCCTGAGTGCTGAATATTCTGTTCGTTTTAGAAGATCAAATGCAGTGAAGAATCTGGAGAAGTTTTGGCGATCATTGTCTCTGTCCTAAGAGTGTATTTGTTATCACTATCGACATTCCTTCCTCCCTCACAAAGCACACAGCTAAAGGGTATTAAGTTGATTACATTTCTGTTTAGATATGTGAAAGTGATTTTGAAGACATAAATTGGAATAAATTGGCACCAATAGTAAAGGCGTCTCTACACTCAAACAGTGTGTCAGAGAACTCTTTTGTGTGTAACTGACAAAGATAATAGAGAATTTCTTTTGAAATGTCTGCTACTGTACCAGGATTGAAATGTATCAAGGAGTACTTTTTGTTGTTTTTATTCATTAATTGTTATTCCTATTAATTAAAGATATTTGTCCAAAACCCTGCAAATAATGTCACTTGGCATACTATTTTGATCAGGTGATGCTGATGGGCCCCTGATAGAGAAGTTCTGCAGCTTGTCAGCACCAGCAGTACCCTTGGTTATCCCCTACCCCCAGGTGTGGATACACTTTGTCACCAACGAGCATGTAGGACATACTGGATTCAATATAGAGTACTCCTTTACAGGTAAGCCTAAAAGATTTATGTCTTAGTATACAATAGTTTCATTGATAATTTCAGTGAATTTTTTCAGGTTAAATTTTTAACCAGTTGTTACTGATGCCAAGAAGAGTTTTATTGTTTCTATATATTTACTTTTATTCCAGAGACCCCACTATAGTCTTATGGCTTTAATACTTTGATTGTCTTTGTTTATCTGTGTAGACAACTGTGTCTTCTTCAAACTATAGTCTTTTTGTTTTGTTTCTGTGGTTTGGTTTGGCCCCCAAGCTTGGTCCCCAATTTACATCAACATGTTTTCTATTGTGAACCATTCTTACATTTCAGGATAAATCCTACATGGTCACAGTTTATATTTTATTCAGATTACTGCATATTTCTAATAATTTGTGTTAGACTTGCATGTGTGACATTCAGAGTTTATATGTAGAAATTCAATCCAAGGTAGGCAACAAAACTGCTTGCCCTGGTTCCAGGTTTTTTTTTTCCTGCTTCCTTTCACTAACATGGCAATCCTTTCATATTTGTGGCAATGTTTCCCTTTGTGAAAGTCTAAACTCATGTTTTCTTTTCCTGCCTTGTCTCCAAAACCTTTATGCCCATCCTAAGTCCATGTCTCCATGATGACCCTCTCAGTCTGCCACACTTTCTGTTTGGCACTGCTCCTCTGTGTTTGAGTCTACTTCTTGCTGACAGGTTTTATAATCCCACTTTTCCTTCTGTTGAGTTTGACTGTGAATCAACATATGTTCTGCTATAGTTTTATATACTATTCTTTGTGTTATAACCAAATATAGATGGCTTTTTGTTTGGTCCGCCAGTTTAAAAAAAAAAAAAACGACACAAAGACTTATTATTAAATACATGACTCGTTTACCTTTACTCTGTGCTGCTCATCCTGCTCCCTCAACATCTGACTGGTGACTTCCCCTTTCTTCTTCCCAGAGCTCTCTGTCCTCAGAAGTCACACTTAACCTCTTTCTGCCTAGCTAACGGCCATTCAGCTCTTTATTAAAGTAATCAGAAGGTGCCTTGGCAAAAATACATCTTCACAGTGTACAAAAAAGATTATTCCACAACAACCAAATGTGTGGTTAAAGGAGGGAATAAGCCCAAATATAATCTACTTGTGCAAACATTTCATCCATTGGTTATTTTTCATCCCATTAAAAGGAGAATCAGACAAAGAAGCAGTGTTGTTTCTGTTGAATGGCAGATCATATGATGTTATAGACCTGTACCATCTTTTCAACCTGCTCCAATAATCTGTTCTTTGAAACCTAAGTGCTTATTATGATGCAATAGTTGATTATAGGGCAGATCATTTCTTCAGGTTTACCTACATATCCATGGTCTGGTTTTCTCAGGAAAGGTAGTGTCTTTCCATTTGTCTATAGTACATTGTTAGCTATATCCTATGGCTAGCTACTCTTCATTTACTGTGAACCTCCTATTTTCTGCCTAGTTGAGGCTGTCTGTACTATGGAATTCTGTTTGGTGCACACTATTTGGGATTCAATTCATTCGTTTCTATTCTTCCACCTTAACTTTGATCTTGTTCAGGTTTTTATTTCTTGATTGACTGACTGATTGATTGATTGATTGATTGATTGGCTGATTATATTTTTTTACCAGAAAGTATGATGGCTGTCATTAAGTATTGTTTCAGCTCTGTGGGTATTTTCTTTTCTTTTAATTAGAGGTTTACAAATCTAATTTCAGACTGTGGTGGAATACAGACCGGTGAGAGTGGGGTGATCTCAAGTCCTAACTACCCAAACGTTTATGGTAGATGGACCCACTGTTCATGGCTGTTGGAAGCCCCAGAAGGGCACATCATCACTGTGAGTTCTTACAGCTGGGTTACTGGATCATGGAAATGGTGTGTGTGTGTGTGTGTGTGTGTGTGTGTGTGTGTGTGTGTGTGTGTGAGTGTGTGTGTGTAAATAAGGGATTACTGTAGGTTTTGGCTTTATAATCAGGTAAAATTTTCTGTAAAATTTTTTGTTTAGAGTACAGATATTGTTATCTACCAGTCTATGATTAGTGAAGACCATTATCTTTTCTCAAATTAGGAGAATGTGTATGTAGAAGCTAATTGAGCCTCCAGAAAAGAGGTGAATTCAGTATTGACATGAGCTGTCATTCTAGCCTAACAGGTTGCTGGGGTTCTCCCAAATGACTCTACTTCATTGAAAAAAATACACTCTTTCTAAATTCACAAGAGAACTTTTAACAAGGGAAACAGAGTGGAGAGGAGAGAATAAAGAATCAGAAATACAAAGCTATGTGAATTATGACAAAATGAAAATATCTGTAGAAACCTTGTCTACCTGCTGGTGGATGAACTCCTTTACAGCTCAGGATGGCTCATTGTGTCTTTTCTCTTCTGTAGCTCACATTTACTGACTTTCATCTTGAGATGCATCCAACTTGCACTTCAGACTCGGTTACTGTCAGGAATGGTGGCTACCCTGAATCACCCATCATAGGACGGTACTGCGGGTGGACAGTCCCTGGACCAGTACAGTCTGGTTCCAACAAGCTTGTGGTGACTTTTAGCACAGATCGTCAAGGGCAAAGTCGTGGATTTTATGCTACATGGGACACAAGCACTTTGGGTAAAACAAACAAACAAAACAACTATTCTATACTTACCGTTTATTTTTCAGTGACACATTTTTCTTAACTAATTTAAAGTATAGTCATTCCTTACTACTGAAGGGGGTGGACTCCAGGACTCCACTCAATAAACAAATCTAGAAGTGCTTAAGTTTCTTGTGCAAAATGATGTAGTACTTGTGTGCAGTGTATGAGTGTCCTCCATAAAACATTATCTCTAGATTATTTGTAATTCATAATACAATATAAATGCAATATATATAGTTGCTATATTCTTATTGTCCAGGAGATACTGACAAGAGACAAATAGTCTCTCACTTTCAGCTAACAGGCAGACTTTTCAGAAAGTTAAAACAGAGTATGCATCATAAGAGTCTTGGTTTATATATATTGTCCCTAGAGACACTGTGTTTGATGGAGGAGTTTGAGGATAAAGGTGACCAGATGAAATTTGTGATTTAGGGGGGAAAAAGGGCTGCTATGGACACTGAATCAAAAGATAATGGAATTGATTTTTAAAAGTAGCATTGTGCCTCCTATGAAATATAAACCTTGTGAAAATTTCAGAAAATATAAATATTTGTATTAGACAGTCAGGATTTTAGTAAATCCTAACTATCACAGAACAGTTCTTTGTAGCAGAGTTTGTTAACATGAAGGTCTCTATAGAATGATTCCAGCTCCCCATTAAACCATTAGCTTGCTCCTGAAGTCATCAGGGAGTTACAGATGAACCACTGGCTCAAAAGCAGAAGATTCAGGCAATGTCCCTTTATTTAACTTCACTCTGTTCTGAATTCATACTTTTCTTTGTTTATCGTAGGTATGTGTTTTAAAGTTATGAAAATAATTCTAGATTTTCTTTCTTCATATTCCTATGATTTATTCAGAACAGTCAATCAATTTCAATATGAATGAGCCAGGTTACTTAGTGGGAGGACTTTCCCCAGTTCCAAATCATTTTCTCTAGTTCACTGCAGTAGACTAAAATTACAAGGGATAATACAGCTGTATTCACATCTATTAGTGAGTGTGGCCTGGCTATCTATCCACTACACAGTCTTAAGGAAAGCACCAAAGGTGACTTCTTTGGAGACAGAATGGGAGTCTATCTCCTACAGTCTACAAGACCCAGATCAAGTGATCTGAACTGGGTTGTGCGGTGAACCAAAACAGTGACAGCTCTCCCTTTAAAGCCCTTCGCATCTTTGGGCTCCTGCTTAGTCCCTGCCCCAAAGATGAGTCAGACACAAGAAAAGATGAGTTATGATTTCACATTTAGAAATATTCTCTAGCCATCTTTGGTTTCTAAATTTGATATTTTATCTTGAAGATTGATTTTTTTTTAAATGGTAAATTTCCAGGTTGTGGTGGAACTTTCCATTCAGATAATGGTACCATCAAATCTCCCCATTGGCCTCAGACATTCCCCCAGAACAGCAGATGCTCCTGGACAGCCATCACTCATGACAGTAAACACTGGGAGATTAGCTTTGACAGCAATTTCCGAGTCCCCAGCAGTGACAGCCAATGTCGGAACAGCTTTGTGAAGGTTGGTGCGTTTGTTTTGTTTAACTGGTTTTGTGAATGTAAGCATTTTGGCTACAGAAGACTCAGCGTTTCTCAAGGTGAAAATAGTGCATTTTTATTGCTTGAAGTGTTTAGATGTGAAAGCAAGAAACCTCAACTGTTAGAAGATAAGATTTGAACCACCAAGTACATCTCTCTTGTAGTCTTCCATCTTCTGGTCTGGGCGGAGTAACTAAATTAAGATTTTCCTCTGATCTTAAATTGTCATGAGCATTGATGGGTGGTTTTTCCTTTCCTCTTTCATTTTTGCCTCCCTCGTTCCTTCCCTCCTTTCTTCTCTCCCTCCTTGTTTTTTCTCTCCCTCTCTCCTCCTACTTTTGTCCTTCTTTCCTAAAAGAAAGGACAGTATAAACAGCATAAAGTCTCATCACAAGGAAAATTTAATACCGGCTATAAAAACTACAGGAGACTGAAGTAGCCAATGACAACCTTTGTTCTAGACATTAAGAGTCCATAAGGTGAAACAACCATGAGAGACCTGAATAAAAAGATGGTGAACGGGAAGTTAGAGAGGCAGCTTTCCTCTAAAGCAGCTTTGCTGCTCACATGGCATTGCTTTTCACTTCCCATTGACATGACCATAACTGTATTATAAATTCACATTAGCTCTGCTATATTGCATCTTGCATATTGTATCACTGTAAAACTATGCCTTTTAGTGGAAAGACCCATTGACCTAAGTCCCATTAGCCAGAAATATATTCATTTCTTTCATACTTACCACCCATATGTATTTTATGATTTAAATTTATATTTTGGCTTCAAATTACTTAACTATAAAATGAAGGGAATGATTCCCAGTTCATTACGGTTGTATTAAACATTAGAATATGACATAATAGCATAACAACTACCTAGTACTTGGGGATATAAAAATCACCCAAGGAATGGAAATGCCTTTTTTAAAACCAGTGTTATTATTTCATATCATCTCCCAAAACGTTTTATTTCACATTGATCTGTTTGTCTTATTTAAATGAAAATCTAATACTTACAAAATATGTACATAATAAAATGGAATTAACATGTACTTCTCTTAATTGCTTTTTCCTATGAAATAAGAGAGATTTCTTTTCATAAGATGAAGTCCTATAAGTTATTCAATGGGAAAAAGTTAATCTGGGAAACCGAGTGGGATCATTCTTCCTCTGGATAGAGTGGAAGTCCCTCTGAAAGTGTCATACAAGCCCAGTGCCAGCAGAAAATGGTATCAATGATATCAAAAATAAGTAAGGAAAGAAACACTCTATTTCACTGAGTGTGAGACTTTCCATTGACAAAACTGTAATAACTGTATTATGAAACTCTTGTGTCTGCTAAAGGATGCTTCTGTATAGATGGAAATAATGAGTAAAGGGACCCAGTGACAGCAAACTACCTGGAGTGGGAAGGTCCATGGTGTCTTTAAGTCAAGGACCTTTTCTTTGCCATAGAGACAATAACGAAGGTGAACAGAATGGTCAAAAATCCAAAAGATCTCCTTTTGTTCTCAAAATTAGAGATGTTTCTCCTCCCCAAGACCCTAAGGTACTAATAGGGAAATCCTACTCCACCCTTTCCTTTGGTGAAGAAATACACAGAAGCCAAACCAGATGAAGGACTCCCTGTACCCTTGGGAAACACTAACTAAAGCTAGAGTAAGCATGGCTTTACATGCTTGTAATCCTAGCATTCAAGAGGTAGAGGTAGGACAATCAGAGTGTCAAGCTTATTCTTGGCTACATAGGGAGTTTAAGGACAGCATGATCCACATGAGACTCTGTCTCAAAGAAGTAAAAGGAAGACAATACTAGTAACATCCAAAAGTACCATGAAAACCAAGGTGGAGAAAATGATGCTACAGATACTCAGAAAATCAAATCACCATTAGAAACAGAGCCCAAGAATATATGCAAGACTATATACTGAACATAAACATGGTGATACTCTTCTAAAATAAAAGACTGAAATAAGGACTCAGGGCCTACTAACACAATTAGATAAAATGTTTATGTCACAACAAGAAAGAACCCATTATAAGAGAAACAAAGACTATTACAACTTGAGTGAGGAAAAATAATCAAGTTATGTCAACCCTGGGATGAAACAGATGATGGACATATGTGACAAGGAAGTCAATGCTGCTGTCATAAAAATTCCTCAGGAACCACTGACAAGTTCTCTTTAAAGCATTGTCACGGCAAAATGAATTACAGAAAATCTCAACAAAGAAATAACAGTTACAATGAGGAACTAAATGCAAATTATAGAACTAAAAAATACAAGAGAAATAATGCACTGTTTAATCTCAATAGTTAAGTGGAAATGACAGAGAGCAGAATCAGTAAATGTGAGGACAGAACAACAGAAGTCATCCCCTGGAACAATAAAGAGAAAACAGACCTAAAAAGAAAAAAAAGAACAGAGCCTTAGGGACCCATGAACAATAACAAAATGTCCAACACTCATACCAAGGAAAGACAACAATTCAACTGGAGTAGTTAAAGAAATAATGAAGTACTGAAATAAAAGAATTGTCAACAATAAATTTGGCATCTTGAAAACTACTCTTAATGTACAAGGGAGAATTTATAAATTCCCATACAAATGGAAGCTAAAAGAAAACATCCATAAGGTACTTGCCATTAAAGATTGTTTAAGGGAATTTACTCTAACTACATAGAATAGTATGACAGGAACCTCGAGCATGAAGAAGAAGGGATCAGGAAATGAGCTGAAATGTGTGCATCCAGTTAGAATATACCCTTCTATATGTTTGTGAATTGTGTTTAGAAATTTAAACAAAAGCTTATAATGGTATCTGACAATGGAAAGTTGTAAAGGAACCTAAGTGGAGGTTGTATTTCCATACTCCCCTCAAAATGGCCCAGTGTGAATGTTGGAGTAAACTTCAGTAATCATGTATGTACATTTTAACACCTAGAACGATAAAAATTATAAGAAAGGATATGAAGGCCTATGAAAAATGGGATATCTAGGAAGTCAAGAAAAAATACACAATGGATCAAGGAGTAGAAGAAGAAAAAGGAATGCAAATGGAGGCACAGTGTGTGTGTGTGTGTGTGTGTGTGTGTGTGTGTGTGTGTGTGTTTTAAATAACTTAGTTACACCAATTAAAATGGAAACAAACTCACTTCAAGTCCAATCATATAGGTAGGTTGAAAGAAAAGGATATAAAATGATATATCATGGAAACATTAATTTTAAGAAAAGCAATAATGGCCATATTAACATCTTCTAAAATGGAATCTAAAGCTTTAAAATAATGCTGTAGAAAAGAGACATCTTCTGCCGGGCGTTGGTGGCGCACACCTTTCATCTCAGCACTTGGGAGGCAGGGCCAGGCGGATCTCTATGAGTTCGAGGCAGGCCTGGGCTACCAAGTGAGTTCCAGGAAAAAGCACAAAGCTACACAGAGAAACCCTGTCTCAAAAAAAAAAAAAAAAAGAGAGAGAGAGAGACATCTTACATGAGAATAAACAACCAGTCTACCAGGAAGACGAAAGATGAAATGAGACTCAATGTTCTTTCTTGAAACAATAGAACCAGAAACATGAGAAGCAAAACTTGGTAGAACTATAAAGATAGCCATTCAGTTGGATTAAGATTTCAACCCTCTGCTCTTAGTAGCTCATAGGGCAACCAGCTAGACAATGCACCAGGTTGCAAGGGAGCTGGGAAACTGAGAAGCATTAGGATAAAACTGACAGATGTAAAAGAAACCACACATCAGCAATAGCATACACATTTCCAATATCTTTGTAATGTGCCAGGATAGACCACATACTGAGATAAAAATAACAAAACCTTAGTAAATCAAATAACTAAACTGTAGAGAATATTTTCTCTGATGGTGTAGAGTCAAACTACAAAGCAATAGTAGAAAAAGAGCCGGCCTTCTGCACATCAGAGTAAGCAGTCAGCTAAAAAAAATAAAATAAAATAAAAAAAATAAAAACAGCCAGAGTGAACGGAGAAATCAAGTCTTGAATTACTTCCTGAAATGGCATAATCAAGAGGTAAAAAGGGCAAAAGTGTGAGCTCCTCCCATCTCACTTTTTGATAAGTACGTGGAAAGGGTCAAGAGTGGTCAGCACAGAGGTAAGACTGATTCACAGCTGTGTGAGCCCCAAACAAAACCAGCAAACACTGAATACTGACTTAGTGGAGGAAAACACCTCGACTTTCTCCCTTTCCCTCACAAGAGGTCTTGGCAAAGTCGCCATGAAGGCTTCCAGCTGGGGGCTGCTGAAAAACAGACCCCCCCCCCCAAAGGTGCCTGGGCTACGAATGCACCTATGTATGAGAGTGTACTTGACCGCCTGGGCCTGAAACTCTTACAGAAACTCACTTCACAGACTGGAACATGTTGGCTGTGGAAAAAGTTGGATAAGGAAGGGGAACATCGGGCTTGGCAGGGAAAACTTTTGTAACTGTCATTGGCCAGGCCTGAAGACTCAGAGAGGATTTTGACAAAGACAAAACACACTGTGTGATAAAACACACTGGCATTAAACACCTTAAAATAACCCATGGGTCAAAGAAGAAGTCTCAAGGGAATTTTAAAAACACACAGAAGGTAATCAATGGAAATAAGACCAATCAAGTATATAGATTATGGCAAAAGCTTTTTTAAAAGTAAATTGATAACACTGAAGACTTCATGTACACTTTTAATAAAGTCAAAGCCAATAATCAAGAAAATAATGATGAAAATGGAAATTAATGAACTTGACAATAGGAATACAATAGGAAAATAAAGAAAATTGATGAATTTATTGCAAAGCTGACAAAAATCCAAAGTGGCAACACAAATCACCTGTATCTGCTAGGGTGGGATTAAGAGAGATCAGAATATTCCTGCAGCCACTAAGAAGTTTTTTAGACTGTACACAGCATCCTTGGCTCTTTTACTCTATCTAGTCACTTCCTTCCAGACCAAATGAGACTACCTTCATGGCCAAATGCCCATGTAGAAGGCAGGGTTACCTAAGGTAGACCAATCAGAAGAAAACCTCACTGTCCAGCTCTACAAAACCCAAATACGACCTCATTAGAGCAACTAGGATGAAATAAATCACTTAAATACCAGCTTTAAAAATCATTCTCAGCCGGGCGTTGGTGGCGCACGCCTTTAATCCCAGCACTCGGGAGGCAGAGCCAGGCGGATCTCTGTGAGTTCGAGGCCAGCCTGGGCTACCAAGTGAGCTCCAGGAAAGGCGCAAAACTACACAGAGAAACCCTGTCTCGAAAAACCAAAAAAAAAAAAAAAAATCATTCTCAAAAAAAAATATTCCAGATTTGCATGTGACTTATTTGGTCTTACGTTTTTTTTGTTTTTTTTTTTTTTTTTTTTTTTTTTTGTTTTGTTTTGTTTTTCCTATAGGATTGAATACAATTATATTTAAACCTAAACCTGTTAAGATATTGCAGGTGAAAACTGTTAGCATTAAGTCATGTTTTTGCCCCCAACAGGTCTGGGGAGGAACTTTGGAGACCAATGATACCCTGTTAGCCACAAGCTGTGGGGATGTGGCTCCCGGTCCCATTGTCACATCAGGAAACATATTCACTGCTGTCTTCCAATCCGAGGATCTGCCAGGCCAGGGCTTCTCTGCATCCTTCGTAAGCCGTAAGTAGCACTGGAATCTAAACCCTGGAGGAAGGGCAGGTGCCTCAGACAGGCTTGGGGAACAATGGGAGAGCCCCATCAAGAATGGCTCCGTAAGGATCCTGGGAAGGAACATGAGTGAGCCACCTACTTCTGTAGGAACACTCTTCCTTCAAAAGTCAGTGAGAATCAGGCATGGCTGTATGTGCCTATATTCCAAAGAAGGCGAAGACAGGAAGAATTGGAGTTTGAAACCAGTTTGGAGAAAAAACAAAACAAAACAAAACACAGTGCTATCGGAGCTGAATTCGAGTGCAGGTCAACTGGGTATGACACAAAAGGTTCCACTACGCTGATTGCTGAGCACGAATTTGCTTAGTGGGAACTGTAGCAGTTTTCAAGCTCGAGATGCTGTGGCCTGTGCATGTGGCTGCATTAAATCAGGCGGCCACTATTTGCAAAGCGTTGTTCAAGGAAAAGCTTGGGGGAAAGAATCGGGGGGAATAATGCAACAAACAGATATTTCAGATTTGAGTAAAAGAACAAGGGTGATGGAAAGGGAGTAATGATGGCCAACTTCTGATGTAGCCTTGGTATTCAGGTGACCTGTGTGTGTGTGTGTGTGTGTGTGTGTGTGTGTGTGTGTGTGTGAGAGAGAGAGAGAGAGAGAGAGAGAGAGAGAGAGAGAGAGAGAGAGAGAAATTCAGTATAAAAGGATGCATACATTGTCATAATTTACCAGTCAGAGGGTGACATACATTAGCTAGAGATATATGAAAACAAATGTTGCATTAGTGATGCAAATGTATTAGTTTCTGCATTAGTGTGGTTGAACCTAGGGCTTTTTATATGCCAGAGAAGCCAGAGAAGCACTACTTTAGTTTCCATGTTTCCAACCCTTTCCTCTCCACTTCTGAAGTTTTGACTATGTCTAACTAAGTTGCCTAAGCTAGCCCCGAAGCTCCAGTGCAGCCCAGGCTTGCCTTGGACTTATACTCCTTCTTCTGCTTCCAGATTAGATGGGAGTACTGGTGTGTACTACCACACCCACCTTTTGTATCTGTATTTCCTGCACCCGAGATTCATGCAAAAATCTGATAAATATCATGACTAGTAAACTAAACTAGCTTTTAAAAGCAACTATCATTGTTATTGTGATTAGGTTTAAAAATAAGGAACAGTTTTCTAATAAGACATTTAGAAAACACTTTATAAACTCTTTAGATGACTACTATAATACTTTTCAAATAAAATATAAAGTAATTTTCAGAGATAAATCACACTGGGTGTGTGTGCTTGCACATGTGTGTGCAGGTGTATATGTGTATAAGTGAGTGCATATGGAGGCCTTGGGTATTCCTCAGGTGCTGTCCAACTTCTTTGTTTTGTTTTGTTGAGGAGAATCTTGAAATGGCCTGTAACTCACTACACAGGCTGGACTGGCTATTCAGTCAAGACCCAGGGGTCTTGCTCACTCTCTCTCCCCGCAGCTGGAATTCCCAGGGTGCACCATGAAGCCTGGCTTTGTTTTCGCCTGGATTCTCACACTGAGCTCAGGTCCTCACGCTTACAAGGCAATCACTGTACAGGCTGAGTCATTTCCCCAGGCCTCCGATTCCCTTTCATATGTTTTGTTTCTTTACATGAACGATATTTAACCTTTGATAATTAATCTTCTTAAAAATATTGTGAGGCTTAAAAATAAGTGTATTATATGGCAAAGTATCTACTATGTAGCATCTAAAATTCCTCATGATATTCTAATAAGTTTTTATTTTGCATGCATGTTGACTTATAAATCAAAGAGTCATTCTCTTGGTCCTCTCCTTCCATTTGGAATGTCTCAAGATATTTTCAGTAGAGACTTCGTGAAATGAGGTCTTACATCTTTCTCTTTATGAAATAGTTGCTACAGATGATAACAAATGTCTTGATGATGGTTTTTTTATCCTTTGTAGGATGTGGACGTAGGTTCAATGGCTCCAGAGGTGACATCATCTCTCCAAACTTCCCAAAGCAATATGGCAACAACATGAACTGCACCTACTTCATAGACGTTGAACCTCAGTCTCTGGTCATCCTGACCTTTGTGTCCTTCCATTTGGAAGGTATGTTTATTCCTTCCCAAAAATTAATTAATTTTAGCTGACAAATGATAAAGGGCTTTGATAAAGGTTTTGATATAGGGATGGCTGGCAGCATGGCTATGTCAGGCAAGTTAAAATATCTACTAACATACAAATTTTTGATTGTGAGAACATCTAGAGTCTATTCTTTTAGCAATGCTCAAGTAGATAATGCATCATTATTAATTATAATCCCCATGTTGTACAGAAGATTTTCTGAATTTATTCCTTTTGCAAAAATAAGGTTAAGTATTGTGATCTTTGATAGATGTATCCTCATCCTTGCATATTGTTCTAGTCTCCAAGCTCATCTGTTTTAGATTTCACAGAGAAATGAGATTATGTGCGATTCATTTTTGCTGTATATTGTTTTTTTCATTTAGCATAATGCCTTGAAATTTATTCATATTGCCACAAACTACAGTATTTCCTTCTTCACAAAGACAGAATAGTATCCCATTGTGCTTATTCATCTGTCTGTCTCTGTGTGTCATTCTCTTTATTCATCAGGCAAAGAACTCTTGAGTTGATTTCATGTCTTGGCTACTATGAATAATTCTGCAACAAACATGGAAGAATAGATCGGTCTTCGTGACACTGACTTCATTTCCTCTGGGTGTATGCCCAAGAGTGGAGTTGCTGAAAAGTATAGGTCTATTTTTAACTTTTTGAGGGCCCTCTTTTTCATAATGGCTACACCAGCTTAAATACCCACATATTCACCATTACTCATCTCTTGTTTTTTGATGATAGCCAAAGATTCAATTTATTTCAAGCAAACAAAAAATAATTAAGCTATTAATGAGAGAGATATAGGCAGAGTGGTCTAAAACCACCACTTGAAGACAATAATAAACATGTTTTAAACTATAATGTAAATACAAATAAAATTACAAATAAAAAATCCCTTTTATCTCCATACTGAGGACTGAACTTTGGGCAGGTGCAGCAAGCACTCTACAGCTAAGCTATAACCATACCCATTACTCTTTATTGTAAAACAGGGTCTCATTAAGCTGCCAAGCTGGTCTTGAACTCTTATGTAGACCAAGCAAGACTGTAACTCCTGCCTCAGTTTGCAGAGAAGCTGAGGTCATAGGCCTGACTTTCTTCTGGTTTTTAAAGAACAAAAGTACCATTTTATTTATTGCATCCAGAATGGAAAAAATAAAACAATAACTTTAAAGACACAGGCACCACATAAAATTGGTTAAAGAAAATGCATTTGAAACCTGTTATATTTTAACATAGCATCATTTTTTTTTCCAAGCACAGAGGATTGAACTGAGCAATATACACCAAGTTTGGCAATTGATCTGCCACTGAGCTAAGTCTTCAGGGCTACATTTACTTTTTGTTTTGAGATAGAGACTGGCTAAACTACTCAAGTTGGCCGTGAACTTACTCTATAGACTTGCAATATGCCTCAGACTCCCAAGTAGCTGGGATTACAGGTCTATGCCATTAGGCCAGGCTCAAAGCTTTTAATATATTCATTTGCATTTATACTTTGCACACATGCATGTAAACATACACACCAACCATCACGCATCCACTGGAAACTATCCAGTGAGAGAAACAATTCTGTGAGTCAGAATGGGCGCTCAATCAATACTGAGTGAGTGATTAGATGGGTAAGATTAGGATCTGCTCTGCTTTCATGAAATAGCACCATGGGATATCCTTTCATCTATGTTCTGTGATCTTCACCTCTCAAGTCCTGATTCCTCGGTGGGAGGTTCCTAAGCACATGCACTTTTTCTCTGCTCACTTCCCACCTCTATGGAGAGGGCTGTTGGTGGATAAACAGGAAGGTTGTTGGTTTGAACTAGGCTGTAGATGATAAAACACACTAGATGTTTAATGAAGACATGACAAGAAATCCCTTCAACTGGATGGGTGTTTTCATCTACTCTTGGTCATAATTATCTTTTCTCACAAATCATCTATTTATAAACTACAATTAATTTGCAATTCTGTCAAGATACTTCTGCATCTTCAAATCTTGAAGGATACATGCACAGCAGGCATGTTGAGCTAATGTGGGACCAAGAACCAAATCCAGCATTGGTAATGTTTCCCTGCATTGTGTGACTTTATAATTTTATACATTTTTGCTAACTAAAGATATTTCTATAGTCCATGTGATTGACCAAGTAAAACAAACCAAACATGAAAGATTGCATTCCATGATCCTATTTGTGTGAAAAGTCCAGAATAAAGAAATCACACACAGAGAACAGGGTCTCATGGGGCTAGGACTGCAGTACAAAGAGCAGAAGAGATAGGGATTGGTTGCCAGTTATCTCTGTAGGGTGGTCAGAATGTAGAACTGGGAAGACTATCACCTCCTAAAGTGCTGTGGGAGTGTCAACTGGGAACACCTCGCCAAACCTGGAGCCTTTGGAGAAACCTGGAAAACATTCCTGCATTAGTTCTAGTAACTCAAACTATAAAATTGTATTATAATGAATAAGAAATTGTTCAAATATTTGTGTACAAGGATATACTTTTTTGCAATAGTGTTGAGAGAATTTATTGTTCACAGAAGTTTGATTGAGTATGGGATGGTAACTTTTACATTAGAACTTAGTGTATACATTGGTAAAATATTTTAGAAGACTGTCTACTTACATATGATGCTGTTTTATGTTAATAAAAATTAGGTTGCAATTTCCATGATGTTTGGAGAGTAGACACTCACCTATAAACACAAGTACACAGCAGCAGCAAAAGTCTCCTTAATACATTTGAAAACTGCTGTATGTTATCTTGCAGGAAGGGAAGAGATCAAGCATACCTTTGCTTTAAATTAGAAGAAAATATTGATACAAATTTACAATCACCAAAGCCCTGAAATTGACGTTTGCCTGAACATTGGAAAGGGCTGTCAGGAAACACCGAGGAGTCTCTCATGTTCTGCTTATGGTCCCTCTTATCTTTAACTTGCTAAGTTTCTCTCAAAGACAGAACTGCTGACATCTGGGCTGCCTGGTTTGGGGGGTTTTATTTGTGTTATTTTCTGTTCTGGTTTTGTGGCAAGAGTGCTCAGAGTATGGGAATGGTCCCATGTGTGTTAAAGCCTGTTTAACAGCTTCTCTGGCCTCTATCTTATTCTCCAATGTGGCAGAAAAAAAAAAAAAAAGTCTTCAGATATCATATCTCCCTTTGAGGCAAGTTGCCTCTGGTTTTTAATCCCTGGGTAAATAGAACGGTTCTGTAGAGAAGGAAATTCTGAGTAACAGCTGAGTTTATTTATTCTGGAGTTCTGTCTACTTTCTCTTTTCTGTCCGTGTTTTGTCTCCTGGATAAATATTATTTCATCTGGAACTGAAGTTACATATTGATATAGAGAACCATCTCTTAATGTTGCTTGTGATTTCTGGATCAGTCACAGAATTGTGGTATTTTGTCTGTTTATAGCATCACTTGTCTACAGCATTTCTGCTCTGATGTCGGTCATTCTGTGTTCTGTGTAGATCGCTCAGCCATCACTGGAGACTGTGATCACGACGGCTTGCACATCATCAAAGGTCACAGCCTCTCTTCCACTCCTCTCGTGACCATATGTGGTTCTGAGGCCTTGCATCCCCTCACCGTGGATGGCCCAGTGTCGCTCAACTTTTATTCTAACGCATATGCCACAGACTTGGGGTTCAAGATTTCCTACAGAGTCACTAGTGAGTAACTATACTGCTATTATTTGGAATTTTTTTCTCCTGTAATTCACATAAGGAGATTTTGTTATGATTCATCATAAGTCACCAACTTAAAGATTCAGAGACATTACGGCAAAAAAAAAATGATCAATTAGATTCATGAATCAAAAGCAGTTATTTCTCTTTAGAAATAAACCATTGGGGACTGTAGAGATGGCTCTGTGGCCGAAAGCACTTGCTGCTCTTTCAAAGACCTATGTTTGGTTCCCAGTGCTCCCATGACAGTTCACAATGCCCTCTTTTGGCCTCTGTGAGCACTATCTACATGTAACGCACATACAGACAAGCGGGCACACAAATACATGCATGCATTTAAAAATATACATTTTTAAAAAATAAACACTTCCCCTGAACTTTAGCTAAAGTTACCCTCTGAAAAGAAAACAGAGAATTGAGATTTACTTTGCAGCAGTGTGCTATCCAGCACAGCCACTTCAGTGAAACAAGCCCAGAAAACCGTTCCTGGGTTTGTCTTTGCTCAGCCACATGAATGGCTAAAGGTAGGAAATAAAGTAGTTTCTCTTCAGATAAAGAAATCTGCCATGCATCTACAGAGAATGCCAAAACATATATTTACTCATGAAAAGAGTCTTATGGTTTGTTCTCAGGAGCTGACGTCTGGCTCCTGACCCTTGGCAACTAGAAAGAATGATTCTGTGATGCTTTCTATGTCTGATTGCATCAAATAAAATAGAGTACATATTCTCTCCTGGTCTTGGGTGAAGAGAAAGAGGATTTGTTTTATTCTTAACTACTACTTTGGAGAATTAAGCCCCTGATGTAGATTCTTCCACTTATTGCCCCTTATTTTCCTAAAGTATAGTGAGCATGGTTCAACCTCCCTTCGGTGTCACTTACTTAAAAAATGTGGTTGCTTCTGGCTTCAGATCTTGGTAGTGTGTAGAGAAGTTGTTCAGCCACTGATAAGATTTCAGAGATCATCTAATTGGCATTGAGTGAAATAAAGCAGTTGCTACCCAGATGACCTTTAATTTATGACTGCTATATCCAGAGGTCTGAATGTATGAAGATTTTTGGCACAGAGAAGAATTTGCCCTGCAAATGGGCAGAGTTGAGGCAAAACCAAATAAACAAAAGCCTTAAATAACAGCCACAGATTGGATCTAATCTTGGTGATATGTTAGTGGAGTGTATTCATTGGTGACCATAGAAACATCATCAAAATATACAAGCTTTGTACAATTTTAGAATCATAAAACAAATAAACATGCTCATGGAAATACCATCATTAGGTAGGAACATCTGATCCTTGCTAGATACAATTCATATAAAAACAATGCCTTATTAGTTATGATGGAACATCATTATATTTTGTGGTGATTACATTGTTGACTGGTGGGTATTACAAAGGGCCATGAGCTGTTAACAGCTGAACTTAGAGTAGGGAGTAGGCCAAATATTCTCATGCTTATTGAAGACAAATAACACAAATTTGGGCAAGTATAAACTTTACTAATCTCACAACTAAATACAAATATGTAGAACCTGAGAGTAAATATTTGACCCACAGAGGTAACTGACTTCCAACATTTCACCTATAACATTGTATCCCTAAAAGAGAGGACCTGAATCCATGTTGATTTGGATTTCTACATTGCAATCTTCCACTATGAACAGAGACAACTGGGGTTCTGCCCGTCTTATTTGAGAACCCACTTGCCACACCATCTGTCTGTCAACCTGTAATTTAGAGTGAAGGGACAGATATACCCCAACATATGAAATATTCTTTCTTGTTGCTTTAATTCTGTTTTTGTTTTTGTTTTTAATTAGACTTATTCCCCTCCAAAATGTGCTTTCATTTCCATTTCTCTCCTTTTTCTCCTACCTGGGAAACTTAACATTATTCATAAACTCATTGAAGGAGGTTCAGGTCATCTGAAGAACAATCAATATGAACTCTTTTAGGAAACAGTAAACAATACCTTAGACTATTCCCCAAAAGATTTGCCCATGTTATGAGTCATAATCATCATCTGCACATTGGCTTGTCTTCTGTTACAGCCTGTGGAGGAACCTACAACTGGTCCGTTGGGCTCTTAAACAGTCCTTTAGAAACAAACACCAACTACCCCAACAATGCCTACTGTATCTACAGCATCTACGTAAGAAGCGACAGATTGATTCTACTTAGGTATGTGAGACAAATTTGCCTTAAGAAAATCCCTTCAGCTCTGTTCACAGGAAAGCTACCTCACTGATGGAGAGCAGGAGTCCTCACAGTGGCCTAGCTGGAATCTAGAGAAAGACAGAGGGGTTCCATGTAGCAGGAAAGCCTACAAAGTAGGCCTCTGATCCTCCACACAATCCAGTGGAGCTTGACCAGTTAACACCGTCCTTGCAATTTCTCAACAGTTGTGATGGAGTTTCACATAATACCTGTCAAGTTACAAGCCCTCCTTAACATCAAAGAGGATATGAAGGGCTGGGAATAACAGTTGCCATTTGTTCAACATTTATTAGACACAAGAAGCTTTGCTCAACACTTTCCTGTTACTGTACATTGTAACACTGTACTGATAAAACTGTCATGAGAAATATGCAAGCATGCTTGTATATGTGTCTCAATAAGATCACATAGCTTCCCCAAAGTAACACATATTTAAATGAAGCGTGCAAATCTGGACTTACATCAAGTGTCCTCCCAAATGCATGTCCTGAGTAATTCTACTGGTTTTTGTCTCTTGAAGATAAACTTTATCCCACAAAGTTAAGTTTTACTTGTGAATCAAAGCCACTCTAAATTGTTGCTTTATGTGATAAATTACGTCACAAATAAGTTGTCTCTCTAATTCTGCTTATTCCAAGCAAGACTGATAAAGAGAATGCAGCCTCCATTGTCCAGAGGGATAACGTAAGAGACCTCTTGCTAAGATGTTTTATTTCCATCTCTTCAATTTCACTGATACATGGAGTTTTCAGCATGTGATAGGAAATCTGAACGTTAGGCTAGTTGGTGCACAATACAGAGTTTTCCACGTAGACTCTTGACAAGCTGGTACAAATGCCTACTCGTCTGTCCCCAATTTGTCACTGATAGGTTCTTTCCTGATGATTGTGAACTCCAAAGTTTACTTTCAGCACTTTGTGTCCATTGGGCTCATGAAGTGGAAGGCAGGACTCATCAAACTGATTTAGCTCAAGAAGAAAGTGGTTTATATGTGGGACTTTGAAGGACACTGTATGTCAACCCCGCCTAAGATTATTTGTGAAGAAAATGTGTCCTAGGGATAAAGGTCCTGCAAGTCTTAGAACAAAAGCTGACAAACTACTAGGAGGAAGAGGCCAGAGAAGGGATTGACCATCCCAGAATGGAAGTCCAGGCACAGATTATCTAGGCTGCTTGTGGTAGTGTTTGCGTCTTACATGTATAGGATGTGCAAGCTGCTGTAACAATATGCCATGAGATAAATGACTTATATACAATAAAAGTTCTCATAGTTTTAGAGTCTGAGGGGTTCAAGATAGGCAGTTTCAGCATCAGATGGTCATGCACTTTCTGGTTTACAGATGAAAATACCTCCTAGCTGTACCAGACTTGTCCTTCAGTGGTGGAGGGTGCGAGGGCATTCTCAGAACTTGTTCATAAGAACACCAATTCCATTCACAAAGACTATACGCTCACAACCCAATCACCCCTGAGAGCCCTTACTTAATAACACTGTCCACCTAGAGTTAAGATTTTAAAATGGGAATTTGGAGGAGAAATATCCAGATCATCATTGACAAAGACATAACATGTATATAAAACATACACACATGTTTACGTTTCCAGCCTGACCCCGGAGATCCACGGTCAGAGGTCTTTCTGCATTTTGGAAAGGTATTCACAGTATACAGCTAGTAGCCTTTATTCTATGAAACAGATACTGTTACAGGGATTGTGAAGGCGTACATACTAGTAAAAACAGCCTTCTACACAGGTTCGGAAAATGTGCTGGACACACATGGGGAAAGGAGTTTTTCTCAGCATTTTCTGCGCTGTTTGGGGGAAGTCATGACAGATTTGAGTGCCCCTGAAAACTCAGATTTTGTCATTCGTTTTAGATTCCTCTTTTGTAAAAATAAATATGTTGTCTATACACAATAAACTCAAATATTTCAAAAATAACAATTAAAAATAAATAAAAATGTCATTGGAAATGGTCTTCCTATTGTTCTGACATAATATTCTTTAAAGACAACAGTAAATGTTGGATTTTATGCAACGAATCAAGAATTTTTTTGCCTGGATCTTCAAAAACATTCATCTGACTAGCCAAAATCCTCTAGGGAAAGACTCAGGGTTATTTTAATGCTCATAAAAAGGAAATATTTAGGTATTTGGTATTTCAGAATTATTCCATATTGTCATACTGTTCATTAAATCTGTTAGCAAAAATTATTCAGAGAGCAGAACTAAGCCTGTCATATGGGTCTAAGAAAAAGCACCTATGAAGTCTTCCTTTTTGGCGTATCTAGGAATAGTTACTTAAAGCACTTGGGAGGCAGAGGCAGGCTGATTTCTGTGAGTTTAAGGCCAGCCTAGTCTACATCAAAAGTCTCAAGACCCTATCTCAAAAACAAAACAAAAAAAGAAAGAAAGAAAGGAACTGGCAGAGCACAGGCCTGGAATAAAATACTAACTAAGGCCGTCAAAGGGGAAGCCAGGAGGAATTTGTCAGGAAGGCTGCAGTGGTGGCCAGTAGCCCGAGGCACACTGATTTAGCACTTGACTTCTCTTTGGTGTGAGTAGTCTCAGTATGGCCAACAAGATGCTCGGCCAGCTATGCTCACTCAGTGGCCAAGGCAGATGGGAGCTCCACTCTTACATTTGCATCTGTGATCCCCACTGCAACAGAAAGGCTGCATATCAAAACAAGCAGTGCCTTATCCTCTGCTGGCATTTCTGTAGCCAGGGCAGGTCCTATGGCCACACCAGACTTCTGCGTGTGTACATCTTGTTATCCCTACCCAGTGCTAGGGAGACAGGGCAGGGGCTGTGTCAGGAGCCTCCAGTGATCAACCCCGGGGATCGATGTGTGAATTTCTTGTTAGATTAGTCCAGTGACACAGCAGAGTTTAGTTCATTTTATGTTACCACTGCTTCATATTTCATAAGAACCCAAATTATTCCATATTCTTGTTTTATAAAACCATAACTTAATTTTACTGAGGAAAGGCTTTGTACCAGATGTAGTAATTTGGCTGTATCACATTGTTGCACTTGGCGTTTCTATAAACTTCATGTTAAAAGGTGGAAACGAGAAACTGGAAGAACCATAGTCGAGCTATGTGAACCAGAATTTCTTCTATTTGTCTTAGCATTCTTCACATAAATAAAGAATAAGACAGCAGTGCCAATTATCATACAACACAAGAAAAAAAAGGAGAAAGAGTATACTTTTAGGTGAGACTAAAGACACCTAGCATGTTATTGGGGTGATAGCATAGGCCAACTTGTTAATAATCCTAGGAGCTAGAGGCAGGTAATGGGAAGAAATGCTGGAAGGAGTCACGTTCCTTGAAGGTGTAGTCACCAGTAAGTTGCCCTTGTTCAAGAAGTAACACCCGCCCCCTGCCATACTTACACAAGCAACTCTAGTTAAATGCTATAGAGCACATCAAAAGAGCCATGGAAGTAGTGAGAGGATTGCTGGGAACAGAAAAGTTTTCAGCAGGAGAGAGGTGGGTGAAAGAATAATGGAGAGATAAGATCGAAGTCTGTTATGTATGTATGTAATTGTGAAAGAATAAAAAAATCTTCTAAAAATTGACCTCACTTGAACCTAGGCTTCGATTGTCTTGGAATGTAGAACTGTATTTTATTCATCTTTACAGCCCCAGCTCCTATCACAGCTCTTAGTATACTGCAGTTACCCAACAAATACTGACTTCACGTTTGAGCACATCAGTAATGTCTTGTTTGTAAGATCTGTTTCCAAGTGAAGCTTGAATGCTGTGTAGACAGTCTTTTGCTTTATGTGTTTTTAAATGTTATAAGAACTACAGGTACAATTTACTGGGCATATAAAACAGGACATGAATAATAACCGGGTGTACTTCACAGGTTCAAGCATTTTGACGTGGTTCCCTCCAACTTATGCAACAATGACTACCTGGAGGTTTTCGATGGTCCTAGCCTTGGAAATCAGTCTCTTGGAAAGTTCTGTGGTTCCACAATTCCACAAAATGTGAAGAGCACCAATAACAGCCTGACCCTGCTGTTCAAGACAGATTCTTCTCAAACAGCAAGAGGTTGGGAAATATATTTCTGGGAGACAATAGGTGAGCATTTGAGACATGAAAGTCTTTTTCTTGCTACCCCTGCTTTTCTGCTTTATTTAATTCCCCCACCAGCTGATCCCAGCTGATTTTCATTTAAACATAGAGGAGCCCACACAGAAGGCCTCATTGACTATGGTTGCTTTATTCCTAAAGTGGTAATGTCTTGAGAATGTATGTAATGGTTTTATGACTGTAAAAAGGAATGCTCCAAGAACCCAACCACCTAAGGAAGGAAAGAAGAACTTAGGACAAAGGTCCTGATGGGAAATGGCCGAGGCTCTAACTAGCACAAGTGGGAATAGAGGTAAAGAAAGGATCAAAGTACCAAAGGTCTTTTTTTTTTTTTTTTTTTTTTTTTTTTGGTTTTTCGAGACAGGGTTTCTCTGTGTAGCTTTGTGCCTTTCCTGGAACTCGCTTGGGAGGCCAGGCTGGCCTCGAACTCACAGAGATCTGCCTGCCTCTGCCTCCCGAGTGCTGGGATTAAAGGCGTGCGCCACCACCGCCCAGCCCAAAGGTCTTTAGAAGGCCAAATACATCAGAAATGTAGCATTTGGAACTTGATGGGGCATCATGAGGGAATGCAAGTTGACGATGCGATCTTAAAGGCAACTTGTTAAATGATGTCACCTGATTCTACCTAGGTGATACCTAAGTCTGTTCTGAGTACAGGAAGAATGCTGTATTTAGTTTGCCACATTTGAGGCTAGTAGGCTTGTCAGGTACATAAGTAGAGATATCTAAGAGATGGTTGAAAAGGCATTTGGGCTGGAGAGGGTGGTCTCCAAGTCATTGTGAGATGTCAGGATGGCTGAGTGTGAGGATAAACTGAGAACAACAGGCCAGTTTATTGCCACTGCGCATGAAAGATAATTATCTGCCTAAGATAAACACAGATATGCCAGTCATTTAAAATAATCAGTTCTCTGTTTGTACTAATTGCATAAGTGGCATAATTTTTATTTGACTCTGAGAAGCATTTTGATTTTTCCTTGAATATTGATGTGATTAATGTTCTGAGATCTAACAGATCCACAAACAAATCCCATTCTCTGAGAATATTCAGAAAGACAGGAAGACTTTGCCACAATAAATAACTGGGGCTCCCTTTTTCCAGGGTTCTCTCTTTTCCTATGGCCTAATTTACCTCCATCTCTGTGACATGAAAACAGAGAATACTTTAAACTCCATTACATTTTCTATGTCCTGCTTTCTGAATTTATTTTTAACGATTTATTTATTTATGCGAGTGTACCCATATGCACGTGTCTGTATGATTATATATGCACATGCATGTGCAGATGTTCTTGGAGGCCAGAGAAGGTACTCAGAGCTGCAGCTATGGGGTCTGCACCATGTGGGTGCTGGCCTCCAAACTCTCCCTTTCGGGGTCTTGTGACTGAGCAGCAAGAAATCCTGACTACAGAGCCATCTCTCCAGTCCCATTAGCACTTTCCTGGAGAGAGTTATCAGACGGACACTGATGATTTGAAGCTCCCCATCAAGGGCAGACGTTGTGACAGTTGTATCAGAGAGGCACTTTACCACTTACCCTTTTCAGCTGTCATGGCAATAACCTGAAAGCAAGTCTCCCAGGACACAGAATGTGGCCTTACTAGAATGATATGGGTGAAGCGATATGTAAAATGCTGCAGGCTATTTGAAAAGAAAACCCCACTTTCCTATGGACACTAATTTTGCCCGAAGGATCTCATGTATTGCGCTGCACTGTGCTTCCTGTAAAAAATTTTTACCACTTTCCCATCTGTGTAAATGCCATTGTCCACTTGAAGACATGTACTTTTCAGTGGGAACTCGAGTATTATAATTTTTAATTGGGTCTTACAAAGCTTTTTAGCTCACACAACTAAGTGTACTGGCCAGTCTAAATAACTTACAGCTTTCTTTGTTGTTCTGTGTGTGGAGGAGAAGGAGTCACAAATGCCATTGCAGTTCTAGGGTTTCTAGAATCTTTTCCTTACAGACTTAACGAAAAATAAGAAGTGAAAGGTCAGCCTTGGCTAATCGCATACACCTTTCTCTTTCACCTCATCCATTTACACCATCCCATCTTTTCTGTAAGGAGACAGCTACTCTGTGGACCAGACTGGCTGCTCATTTCCAAGGCTATCAATCTGCCTGAACAACACCTTCCCTGGGTAAACACTGTAGTCCGTGACATTTCTGTTTAGTTTGATCTCAACTATATTCCATAAGTACAGCTTTTACAGCTTTGCTGTTGATTATACAGTTGATGATAATTTATGCACATCCACTTTAATTTTTCAAACTTCAGTAAAATCAGCTTCTGTGCTTACGTGACAGTGCAGCATCTCCCTGTGCATTTGCTACATTCGTGTTTCTCATTGATTGAGAGAATTTGGGGGAACTATCCATAGTTAACTAGCAAATAGATGGTGAAGTTGAGTCTCCTTTCTTTTGAGGAATTATTGCTCAAGCGTGGAGATAGGTGAAAGCAAAGCCAATACCAAGGCCTGGCACCTAACCACGACATAAAATTTTCTCAGATTTCCCATGAGTGTCAACACAACATGGGTAACTGGTCCTGAAAGAAGGGAAGTCAGAGAAATGATTGTACCGAGCTTCCAGGATCCAGGAAATGAAATGATCTAGAAAGATGAGCGTTTTCCTGGACCAAGTGTTCATCCTTTATCAGACCACCAATTGCTCTGAGATCCCACCCTTTCTGTGGATTTGGATGATGTGTGTTAGCTCTATAGGACAGAACTGACATTGAAAGCACTCTGCTTTTTCTAATAATTTCTGATAGCTGTAGTTTTAGCCTCTCCTTTGCCAGAAGGGCTCCCTTTGGCTGTGGCCAACTTGCACATGTTATGAATGAAACACTTCATCTTTGAACACCTGTTTTTGCAGCTCTTGCCTCCATTCCTTACTATACTGACCTCATGCCCAAGTGTTTTGCTGAGTCTTTCATGATGTTATGAGTCTTTCAAGAAATTGTACACAGGTCTTCTAGACACAGAGCTAGGTGTGTACTTTCAGCACCATTGTACTTTCATTTTTCTTTGTTTTTTCTTTAGTAGTTTGTGTGTATGTGTGTGTGTGGTATTCATGAATGATGTATATCCACATGTGTGTGCATATGGAGGCCCAAGAGATGAGGCTGGACTCTCCTTCAGTCACTCTTTACCTTACACATCCAGACAAGGTCTCTCAATTGACCCATAGCTTATCAGCGTAGCTAGTATAGCTAGCCAGCTTGTTTTAGAATCCGTCTCCACTTCCTAAGGGCTGTGATTACAGGTGAGTCACCTTGTCGGGCCAACTTCTATGTACAACATTAGGTTCCAAGCTCTAGGCCTCATGCTTGTGTAGCAAACACATTTCTACTCAGCTATCTCCCTAGCTCTCATCCACCCCTCCCTTCAAATAATTCATTTTGTACCACTTCAACACAATTCTAGTATACAACACTAAACTTGGCCCAATAAGGTTTTTGGGCATTGGAATCAATGAATAGCCCAAGAGACAATTAGGAGTCCCTGCAATCCAGGGAGACAAATCCCTGTCCCTGGAGAAAAAAAGCTGCATCAGGGACCTCAGTGGCCAGAAGCACATCTTTAAGCTCCCTGCCTCCTGCTGATCACAGCAAATATGCCAAAGATGGAGGCCACTATCCGTCTTCCTTCACCTGGCTTGTTAGTCATGTGGAGAAGAGTCAGGCAGCATTCAGGGCAAAGTTGGGGGGGTGCTGTGAGGGAAAGGCATGAATACAAACACACATGTCTGTCAAGGACAGAATGGATCACAGGTCAACAAGGGCAGGAGTGTGGCCAAAGGGGAAGAGCCGTGTGCCAGGATTCAGGTGCTCAGGATGCAGGTGACTCATCATCCCACTGCCTGTGCTGGAGCTTTAGAAAAAACCCTGATCTCTCTATGCTCAATTTTTTATCTACTGAAGAAGATCAGCTTGAAATATTACGACTTTCTAAGATCTTTTAAGAATCTATTAAAGGTAAAGAAGATTAGTTCCTGGAACATACCATAGCTGTCCTAAAGTATATTTTATAACTTAAGTCAACTCAGAAGTTAAATTCTAATTAAATCCTAAGGCCTTGTAGAGGCCTCAGACATAAATAAATGTTACTCCATCAATAGTGACTGTGTGAATGAACTGAAGAATAGATGGGTAAATTATGCCCACTTTGAAATTACATTTATATGTGCCTGATATAATATACTATAACTATATTTAATTTATTCTCAAAATTGATTCACAATTCATAGAGTTAAGCTATTTTACAGGGAAGAGAGTAGAATCCCTTTCATCCAGTTCTGGAGATACTGGATCTGATTCAAAATTGGGTCACATGAGCTCGGTCTCTGGACCTGTTATCATACTCTTGGAAAACATCTCTCAAATGTGCTAAAAGTGCAGGCAATGGGAGGGGTGGAAAGAAGGTGAGGGAATAAAAAAATGGTTGACTTCTAAAAGGAGGATATGAAAGACAGCGATTGCAGAGAGCCTGGGGTCACAGAAATGAAAACCCATGGTCTTAGCAAATGGAGGAGACTCTCCATTTGAGACTCTCGTGCCCACTTGAAAATTCCACTTCTAGTTATATTTAGCCTTCCCAGTTGTGGTGTCAAGTTTGAACTCTGAGAGGCATTCTGAAATTGTGTAGCCTGACAATAAAAGAATGCACTTTCAAACATTCACTGACATTAAAAATATGTGTGTATGTGTCTCTAGGCGCCTCTGAGCAGCTGGCGACAGGCTGCCAACTGCCCTGACTCCTAGAAGCACAGTACAGTCAGATAGCTGGGTTATCAGTCCAATAATTTGATAAATCACTACTTATATAACTTTCAGGGAATCAGTGGTAGGGTATGACTTGAAAGCAACCAGGGGATGCTATTCGTCTGGTTTCTTAATGTCATTTGCTTCCTTTTATGAAGCCTGAGAATGAGATGAGCTGAAATTGTAAACCCATTTAACCATTAGTCTAAGGAAACTAGACTAAGCTTGTTCCTGCCCCTTGCAAGCCTGCTTGCTTTCACTGTTGATTAGCTGTCCCCGGAGGATAAAGCTAAACACAAGGTTATCTGCAGCTTATTCTTCAGGGATTCACTGAGAAGAGTATTTGCTTAGCTTTGAATGAGTGAATGGGATAAAGAAACCAGCTAGTGCATAGTTCATCAAAACCATACAGAATCATGTATGAGACAGGAGTTAAGTTTTAGATCAAGCAAGGAAAAGGTTTTAATAAACATATTCCAGTATCCCCCACAATCAAGTATCCCTCCTCCCTGCCTCCTGAATGGCTAGGTTTGCCCCAAGTCTGGAAGGAGAGGGTTGTCTGTCCTTGAGACAATAAGCCAGATAGTTTTTTAGAGACCAAGCTATGTGGTCAGATTAATGGTCAGATAAGGTAACACGGTGAAAAGCATTTAGAGAGAAAGATCTGGGAAGCAGTGATTCTACATGATAGAAGCCATACCTTCTGCAAAATGCAACTCAGCTTTGTCTCCAGTAACTGGATGTCTGGGTTAAGTTATTGTAACCATAAATTTCCTGTAATCATCCTTATGCGCACTGGATTGGCATTGATATGGTATTCTCAGGTACATAAAAGCAAAATACAGTCAACAATAAAATTTAAACAGACTTTAGTTATCAATGAGTCATTCAGAAATATTAAAAATTATTATGGGACTGTTTATCTCTTTGTTCTAACTTGCTAGCAATCTACTCACTTTGTATGGTAGCTTTACAATCTGTTCACTCATGAGTAAAAACTTGTCACAAAATCACAGAGCATAATGACAGTGACTGCCCAACACTAAGCTTCTCCTCCAAGCTCCCTTACCTAGACTGATTCATCTAATCCTCAAGACTACCTTACGAGGTAGGACTTAGTGTATTTTACAAAGGAGGAAATGAGAACTATTTATTAAAGATTAGGTAGTTTGTTTGTGGTCAAATCTAAGCATTGAACTAGATTTGACCATCTTCTAATCCACACTTTCCTAATTGGCCTATGTTGCCTCTGGGGCAATTTATAGAAATACCAGGCTAAGGAGAGGTCCTGGGAATATTTTCTAAAAGAAGAGTTAGTTTTCCTCTCCCTTTGTGTTAGCACACCTTCTTTCCATGTTCATCTTCTCACTTGATTCTGTTTTTAAATCATAGGATGCCAGTCCTGAATAGTACACTTGTGATTTACTATTACTACATGATACTACAACATAGAATAGTTATATATTTATATATGGCATATTTATAACAAATGGTATATAACTTTACATATTTCCAATAATAGTCATATGTTATATAAAATGTTATAATATGTAATATTGAAATACATATGACTTATTTAACATTTATATAAATAACAAAATTATACTTTAAATATAATTTACAAAATTTATTGCATATTATAAATATAGCAAGTACATGTATTTTGTAGATATGAATATATGATGTAAAAGCCACCTTTTTGGTGTTGATAGAAAAATGTCACACTTGCCCTGTTGGCTTTGCATGGCATAAAAGTGGAGCCCTAGCATGGTTAAGCACAGATATAGGGAGTATATTTATATTATAATAAAGGATAATAAATCTGTATGACAAAAAATCAGTAGCTTCAAACTATGGACTTCAATATAGTGACATTTCTTACCTAGGGTTCTGAAAAAAAAATGAAGGAATTTAGATATTTTATTCTGACGGTGCAACCCTGATTGGTACACTTGTCAGGTACTCAAGTTTAAAAGTGCAAGAATAAGTCACAAGGGAATTAAAAGACTTGTCAAGGACACTTAGCAAGTTTCGAGAGGAGGGGAATTGATCTCTGTCACAATTAAATAGCATGACACCAGGGTAGTAAAAGTTAAAAAAAAACAGCTATATATTTAGTATGAGATAACACATTAATGAAAATAAAAATTTTACTTCCTTCTTTAAATTGTTATTATAAAACTCTTGATTGTTGGCTCTGATTTTATAAATTTCACCTCTTATATCATCATCAATTTTATGACATCCAAGTATTACGTGACTATTAACCTTGCTTGTCTTTAAACAAAATGTTTTCCTTTATAAACTTCTGCTTATGTAATTGTGAATATTCAGTAAAATCATATTACCTTTAAATAGAGAGTATGCTCATTAATATGTCCTGAATTCTACAAATGAATGAATGCATTCTACCTACTGACATACTACCCCAATATTCAGAGATTCAAGTCCCTTAAGTAATAGACCTGACATCATTTGTTGTTGTGAAAGAAGCATTTTCTTACTATGAGGCGACCTGTTGGAATGACTTATATAGTCATTATTTTGTATCTTTTGGTGAAATTTTTACCGCTGTTCTGCTGAAATATGCAGTCAAATATGGCATGAAAATTAGAAAAGTTGGCTTTGAAAGAAGGCTTACACTCAAGGATAAACAGTCATTTTGCTAACATATAGATATATATTGTATATATACATGTATGTACATGTGCATATATACATTTTTATAATAATGCAACACTTTATAAATCAAGAAATAAATTTAATTATGAAAATTCCCCTTCTAACCCTATGCTAGAAGGCAAAGATTCATCTAATAGTTATTTGTGCTCAATGTATTCCTTCATTGTTTTTACAATATTCCCTAGCTACTTATTATGCAGGCAGTGATTTGAAGGATGCACTGGTGAGTTTAGCAAGTACTATGCTCGATAGACTCATAGTAAGAAGTCAACAGCTCCTTGTAAATTCAGTATGATATCGTGAAAATGGCGGTCCTGAATAGTATGTATGCTTTGGAGTATCAGAGTCAGTTTATAATTCTAACAGGTTTGGCCTTGGACAATGTGCTTAGCTACTCTGTCTTGGTTTTCTAATCTATAAAATGGGCACACTCATCACTAATACTTTATAGGGCTGTAGTGTTGATTAAGCTAGAAAATTCTCCATACTCATTTGAGAAGCCTGGAATTCCCAGCTCTAACTGGTTTATCTTAGGAAGTTGAGAAAGGCACTCACTGAGATCCATACACTCCATAAAGAACAATCATGCCTAAAGTCACTGTATCCTCCTGGGAGATTAACTCATATCATTATACAATAACTTTTGAAAACATCTTAATCATAATTTCCATTTTTTTCCTGATTTAGAATAATATGCATAGCTTTCTTTTGGACCCAAAAGGCATTTGGTTAAAAACTCTAATTATACTTGTACACATATATGTGCATGGCATATTTGTTGACCTTTTTAATTCCAGCCTTTTTCCATGCTGAAGAATGTATTTGATGTTTGGCTTTTTCTTCCCATTGGGGAATTTAACAATTAATATATTTATGGGCAACAAAATGACTGGTGTTGTCAGATTTCACTCAGTCTTTGTGCTCTTTGCTGTTTTCCCTGCCTCCTTGTGTGTTCCCACAACCATCCTTTCTTGCCTATAAACTTTTGATTGCATTTTATTTTTCACTTATTGTGTGTGCATGTGTTTGGGAATGGAGTGCACGGTACACAAAACATTAAAGGAGAACTTTGCAGGAGTAAACCGGTGTATAGGTCCTGAGCATTGAACCCCAGTCTTCAGGCTTGGTGGCAGGTGCTTTTGAGCCTCTAGCTCCTTTTCTTTGCTTCTTAAAAAAAATTAATCACTTTTTATCACTGTTCTTTTTATGTTATTACACACATGTTATTTATTTTAGCTCTCACCGTACAGATTACATTACTCATCAGTTGTTTTACTTTTCTTTAAACTGGTATGGCACTGCAGACCAAAGAACAGCTCATACAAATTTATCTGCATGTGTAGAGTGAAAAGTGAACAACAGATGGCTTCATTTTCCCCACCAAGTCCCCTTTTTATATGGGTCTAAGTCTACAGCAGAATCAGCAAGCTCCAGACTCAATGAGAGGCTCTATCTCAAAATACAATATGGAGAACAATTGCAAAATATACTGGACATTAGACTCTGGTCTCCACAGGCATGAACACACACACACACACACACACACACAAAAAAAAAAAAATTTTTTTTTGAAAGGTTTGCTAATAGCTATAAGTTGTGCAGATATTCTTTATCAAATTGAGAAATTCCCTTCTAATCCTAGTTTTCTGAGTTTTTTGTTTTTTTTTTATCATGAAGTTTTGCTGTAGTCTATGAAATTCTTTTAGAGAAAGAAGCACAGCAGGGCCATCAGAAACCACGTGTAATTCTCCAGTGAGTTTACAACCCTGGATCAGTTGATAGTGCAGCTGTGAAAGTCACAGCGAGCTTTACTCCAAACTTGGATTATGAAGCTCAGGCCCTGTGTGGTTGAAGAGAAGCCACCATGGCATGCTCTGTCTTGCTAGGGCACTGATTCTTAGATGCATTTGTGTCATGCTTGCAGTGCTCTTGGGCTGCCGCCTCCAGCCACAGCTGGTGCTGGAAAGCAGCAATATGCTGAAGTCAGGGTGATCATTATCTGAAGTGCAGCTGACCACTAACCTCTAGAGCAGCAAGAGTCCAGAAACAGAGAGATACCATCCCCAAGACCTCATTAAAGTGTCAGTCACAAAAATGGCAGTCCTCAAAATAACTTCTTAATAAAGTCGTCTCCCTCCACTGAAGCCTCTAAGATGTTTCTCCGAGATACGGCAGCTATTTCTTCTCTTTCCAGACTGATGCTGCCTTGTGCTGCACCCTGAAGTTTAGTCATTCGGGATTCAGTTACTGAGTTAATTAAGTAGATCTGACTGGGATCGCTCTGCTGAATGTGGGTTTATATCTCCAGTAGGGTTCCCCCCCGCCCCCTGGCCCCTGAACATTTTCTTTCTCTGCGGAAATAGCTCTCTTGAGCCAAATGTTTCCAACCTACAGAAGACTGCTATAGTAACATTTGTTCTTGGGTCCAGGGTGTGTCATCCGAGTGGCTCTGACAGTCTGACTGCTAAAGCAGGTGCTGGTGGCTAAGCACTTTCTAAATGGTAGAAGAATGTGTGGTAATGGAAAAGATGATGGATTTGTGATGTCGAAGCAGAACATGTTATGATGTCTTTACCAGAAGAAAAGGAACTTCAAAATACCAATACAGAAAATACAGATATTTTAGTATATGGGACTCTTCCATAGTCACAGATCCTATTATATCTTGTTACTATAGATATTTGGGCACAGCAATGTGGCCATAGAACTTTTTGACATTGCATTCTCATTTTGTTTTGTTTATTGTTATTTATTTTTATTCAGAAATTTTTTTATTCATTTTACATACCAACCACAGATCCCCCCTCTCTTCCCTCCTCCCTCCCCTCCAGCCTTCTCCCCCAACCCCTCCCCCACCACCATTCCCTCCTCTAACAAGGTATGGCCTCCCCTGGGGAGGCAGAGCAGTCAGCAGAGCCTGGTACATTCAGTAGAGGCAGGTCCAAGCCCCTCCCCCTGCATCAAGGCTGTGCAAGGTGTCCCACCATAGGTAGTGGGCTCCAAAAAGCCCACTCATGCACTAGGGATGGATCCTGATCCTACTGCCAGGGGGGCCTTTAAGCAGATCAAGCTACACAACTGTCTAACCTATGCAGAAGGCCTAGTCCAGTCCTGTGGAGGCCCCACAGCTGTTGGTTTCAAGTTCATGCGTTCCCCTGAACTGGCTTACCCCAGTAATCAGATCAGTGAATACCCTAACTGCCATCATAGAGCCTTCATTCAGTAACTGATGGAAGCAGATGCAGAGACCCACAGCCAAGCACCAGGCCCAGCTCCAGGAGTCCAGTCGAAGAGAGAGAAGAGGGATTCTATGAGCAAGGGACATCACGATCATGATGGGGAAACCTACAAAGGCATCCTCACTTTTTTAAGACTGCTGTTTATATTCCCCCAAAGATATGCACACTTGTGTTCCCATCTACCTTAGGAAGTCTGAAGTGTGGAGAAGCTGCACTATGTTTAAATACTAAAATGGGGCATTCTCTGTAATTATCATTTCCAGAACACTGTAAACTTCTATTCACTCATATAATATCATTTTTCTTATAGTTACTTGGCTACTTTGGCCAGGGTTATCTAACTGATAATATTGATTAATATTAAGTAATGTTAGCTTTCCATCTTATTTGTTCTCTGTATTTTATAAAACGGGTTCTCTGTAATAGTTTGATAACTCAGACAAGATCTATCTATCTATCTATCTATCTCTCACTCTGCGTGCGTGCATGTGTCTGTGTCTGTGTGCGTTTGCTATTACTACAGTGATACTGTGTAGCCAGTCAGATGTCAGTTGCTTATAACTGAAGTATTTTTTTTTATCATTTTTCGGTGTGCAAAGTTGCTTGCCCATCTCCATTCGAGGCCTATGTACCTTATGGCATCACTTTTATTAGTGGTATTGCTGCTACTGAGTAGTAAGTGTACATAATGCCATTCACTTTGAGTGAGAAGAGTCACCTGATCGTTTTTCCCCTTATTAACTTGTTAGCAATAACTAACATGCAAATAGTGATAAAATCTATAGGTTAACTTTTTTAAAGTAGCATTTCATTTTTGAAGCCAATATATTGATGGAGTAATATATATTAAGTTCCAACTCTTCACTTCCTCTTGCCAATCCAGATGTACAACTGTAGCAACCATCTCTCTGCTGGCATCACCTCCTCTAGTGAACTTCTCCTTATATGTAAGAGGCTACTACCAGATGCAATTCTAGATAAAATGATACTACTACTTTTCCGATCAAAAAGTCTTTCAAGGAGCTGTAGATGGCTTAAAAGTTTAACAATTACTACTTGTCCAGAGGATTCACGCTCATTCACAACAACCACGAAGGGCAGTTCACAAAGCCTATATCTCCAGCTCCAAGAAATCTAACTATGCACTCTTTTGGTCTTGACAGGCTCTCACACATGTGTAGCATTTGCTCACACATACAATAAATAAGAATAAAAATAAATCTTACAAAAAAGGATTTCAAGTGGATCCCCACCATCCATAGGGTAAAATCAAAAGCTTTTCATGACCTAGTCTTGAGCCTTGGTATGATCCTTTATTTGCCTCATGGTTTTCAGAACAAAATTGTGCCTTCCTACACATACTGTTCATTTAACATTGGATGGTGAGCTTCATTCAGCCTGCACTAGATGATCTCAATCCTATTCTTACATGTTCTTATTCTATGCATCCTTAAGGCCTGAGTTTAATATTGTACTGGAGCATTCTATATCCTCACAGTAACTAGTTGATAACTTCTTACAAGATTAAAATTTTTTCCTTTCCCTTTTAGGGTATCTATCATTCTCTCCACAGTATCATTGCTATTTATGTTATGACTTCTAATGGACTTCAATCCTAAGTTACTTCCTTGAATACTAAGGAAATATTAAAACAAACATACATACATTTTCCACTTCATTAATAATGTAATTGTTCCTCCCTGCTATGCAAGCCAATCAGCTTAATTGGGTTCCTTATGCAACAGTCCACGACAGACTAAAAGCTGTTCAAGCTCCAGTTCTCTCTGTCTTTTACAGTCATGTGTCATGAGCTGACCCACCAGCAGCACACAGTGTGGCTATCTGCAGTACTTATGTTTTACATTCATTTTGACCTGTATACTAGATGTGGCCATATTAGGGATCAGGCCTTTGAAAGCTTTTCAATTCCAGGGAATACCCGGCTGTGCAAATACTCTAGTTTTACCTGGTTCAGAAGCTGTGCACAGGGCAGCCTGGCCTGCCAAGTGCTGTGATGTGCTGAAAGCCCCTCTGTACACTCTGTCCTTTGTGGTTGGAGCTGAGGAGAGATACCATCTTAATGCCCCCTAGTATGGAAGGTAATCTTTTCACTGGAAGTAGAGAAATAATTGGAATGAAACAAATGGAAAGCCAATGACAGAGGAAATTAACTGCGTTTGTGTCTTATGCAAGTTGTAGAACATTAATTTGAACACTAATTTAATGTTATTTTTACTGTGACTACTTTGAGCTTAATTCAACCTAACTCTTTCTTTAGAAATCATGAGTAAGTTTTTCTTCATTGTGTGTTCTTCCTCTGTCATTTCTGATAAACCTAGGCTGTGGAGTAGACAGAACCTAAGTCCAGGGGATTTTGTTTCTACTTTTTCCCACAGTAGACATGCGGGCGTCATTAGAGTACTCTGTATTCTGTAATTTGGTTATGTATCACTAATTGTTGAATTTCAATGTAGTCAATTTTTCTCTAATGAAGTTCTTTCATTCTTCAGTCTCATGACTTGATTCTGGAAAAGTAAAAAATACAGAGAATGTAGTTTAATGTAAACTAGACTACAGAGCTAACTGCCTCCTCACAGCCTCTTTCTGTGAGACTATTTAAATGAAAACCTGGTTGGGAGGTAATTTTCTTAGAGGTATTGGGTAAATCTTCATAAATTCAATTTCCAGTTTTGGCAGTGTTCACAAAAGTAGAACATAAAAGTCAGACATGTGCACATTTTCCACCAGCTTTATTATGCAAAATACTCAATTTTCACAAAATCGAGTATTTCAAGGTTGAAAAAAACTCAAATAAATCACATGAATAGTTTCAAAGAGGCACATGCCTGCACTTCAATATGATTACTTGTTCTCAGGTGTCTATACATGCTGAGAAGGAGGCGACTCCAGTGGGTGATGGGAATAAAAAGAGAGTAAGTGTCTTAGGGTTTCTATTGCTGTGAAGAGCCCCCATGATCATGTCAACTTTTACAAAGGAAAAACATTTAACTGGGGTGGCTTACATTTTCAGAGGTTTAGTCCAGTATCATCGTGGTGTGACATGGTGATGTGCAGGCAGACACCGTGCTGGAGAAGTAGCTGAGTGTCCTATATCTTGACTTGCAGGCAACAGGAAGTGGTCTGTTACACTGGGCCTGGCTTGAGCATATATGAGGCCTCAAAGCCTGCCTCTACAGTGAAACACTTCCTCCAACAAGGCCATACCTCCAAATAGTGCTACTCCCTTGGGGGGGGCATTTTCTTTCAAATGACCACAATAAGCCAGGAGCCAAGAAAATTTGAGGAACCCATGTACACGCCTGCCAGTGTTTGGAAACCTTTTGATAATGTTCACAAATATGTGATAGAGAATGTAACCTCCCTACTGCTGCCTGGGAGCCCAGCCTCCAGCAGCACAGGGCTCAAAGGGAAATCCACAGTGTTGGCATGTACTAGACTTTTCTATCTGAGGGGGTTAGGGAAAAAGACACTCACACACTCCCTTGATGTTTTCCTTCTTTATTCTCTATTCTTCTCTGTTTGTCTTCTGTATACCTTTTTTTCTATAGCTTATATACACCAACAAAGTTTTTCAGGCAATATAGGAATTACAAAGTGGTTACATTCCATTTTTCAAGTGAATGATTATAATGAATACAGGTAAAAACATGTTTTTCATCTCCCTTACATGATTAAAGACAAAGTCACTCCAATAACCCACATACATTACATCTAAGTAACTTGTTACAGATTAACAGAACACGAGCAAGCAGAAAGTGTTTTTCTCAGCCAAGTCTTTTGTTGGCAGACGGCATATTGCAGTTACAAAGAAAGAATCAATCACTGTATCATTTATCTTGAAAGGTAATCTTATAAGGAATCTTAAAGGAATCATAAACCTAAACTTTTATACATAAAAACTATCAGTCACTTGTACTTTGAATCTTTAGTGTACTTACCCATTCATCAATAGTTTCTTATATCAAGATATTGAGGGCGGGAATGGGTACAAGGAATTAATCATCACCTTTGATTATAAACCAAACCTAGCAAGGAAAGTACATCAGCTAGCAGCAATTGGGCTGCTTTGTATTTTTGACCCTAATCTAATGAGTCTATAACTCAGCTATGTGTCCTTGTGAACTTTAGATTGTTTTCTGGGGTTTTTCATTTTAAAGCTATTATCAAAGCATCTTATCTAACCTGAAGTTATTTCAAAGCTTTGTTTCAGCTAATAATGCACACCAAAACCTGTGACTGGGTCTTTCAGCATCAAGATTAAAGGAATTTGAGCCGGTCTGGCTCCTGGGACTCAACTGTTTTTCTTAATCATTAACCTGAGCTGTGATCTAATGCAGCTCCTTAAATGAAACTCACAGGCCCTAGCTGTGTAACATTTCCTTGTATTTTTATTCATCAAAAAATCTGTGTAAGCTAACATTATTGTTATTATCAATTAGACAGTATAATTTAGGAAGGAATCATCTTCATAATAATCCACAGGTAAAAATGCCCAGTAGAATGGGATGTTTCCAGGAGATGAACAAACTATATTACAGGCAGTGGGGATCTCCCCACACCCATTCACACCATGCCAGATGCCAGAGGAAGACAGCAGAAGCAAACATGTAAAGGTCTCAGGGCCTTGACTATCCAAGATTCACCCATCAGGGAGTTGCCTCCTGGTGGGCTGACACATTGAACTTCAATTGCTACCTGCTGTTTCTCTGATATGGCCATCGGCACCTCCCCTTTTCAAAAACCTTCCACGTGAAAGTTAAGATCATTTTGTTCATCTGCACAGTGATGTGTCTTTGTTTTAACAGGACCACAGCAAGGATGTGGTGGATACCTGACAGATGACAACAATACCTTTGTCTCTCCTGATTCTGATTCAAATGGAAAGTATGACAAAGGTCTAAACTGCGTATGGTACATAATTGCACCTGAAAACAAACTCATTAATCTCACCTTCAATAAGTTTTCTCTGGAGGCAGCAGCACAGCAAGGAATCTGCAACTATGATTATGTGCAGGTAAGACTGCTATACTATAAGAGTCTACTCTAAAATAGTGTGTTCCAGCTTATCATCTAGAAGTATTCAAAATGGGACCACTGTTACAGTGGCTTCAGTACATATTACAGATGCTAGTTTCCTGTTCAAGTTCATGTTTGATATCATGCCTCAAACTTCATGTGATTTCTAACATTCACTTCAAGATTCAGTTCTGTCTTGTTCAGTGCCTTGTTAGGAAGTGATCTATGGGAAGATTGGGCATATGGAGTGAGATACTCAAAGGAATTTGACAATTCCTAATATAAATGACATCTGAAGTGCAAAAGAAAATTACCCTTTAATTGGTCTAAAGCTTCCTAAGGAGTTCAAAGAATCACACTTCCTTAGACAGCGTGAAGCCAGACAGCCATGTTCCCATTCAGCTCTAGGAAAGGTACCCAGGGATGCAGAGGGAGCACAGAAGACAATGGGAAGGAAACAGATGAGTGATAAAGGCTGAGACAGCCAGCAGCAGTGTGATGCACTGACATCAAGGGAAGATGCTTTTCCCTAGGATGTGTGGGTGGACAGTGCCATTAAGCTGCATGTCACAGGACAAGAAAGGCTATGATGAAGAAAGTTATTCTATTGGATGAGAACCATTTTAATAAGACATTGGGATAGAAGCCAGTCAATCCAAGGGAGTTCATGAGGAACGAGAGATAACAAAGTGTGGAATGACGTATGTCAATTCAAGCTCAATCCTTCTTTAAAATGAGACCAAGTAGCCAGAACAGCTTAAGATGTTATTTAAAACCAGCCTCCCTAGGTTACCGAAAAGTAATAGGATTTGAAGGCAGATAGTAGGTTGACTCAAACCCAGTTTTGCTACCAGACTAAATTCTTGATCAACCTGATTCCTTATCACTTGATTTAATTTAAAATGGCCATACAATAGTAGCTACTTTGCAAGGCTATTTTGAGAACAAAAAACGATGTATGTCAGGGTGTTGCCCATTGTGTCATATAATAATTCATTAATCCATTTACTTTAATTTCCAAGTAGGCATAGAGTTTTTTTTTAATTTCCTTTTCTTAAAAATACCAAAAATAGGGGTAAGCAAGGTGCCTGAACAGGTAAAAGCACTTGCTTCATAACCCTGAACTCATAGTGAAAAGTGGTTCTTGGCATGCTGAGGCATACATGCACCTATACTTGTATACATACATCACACACACACACACACACACACACACACACACACACACACACACACTAAAATTAATGAATATTTAAAAAGTAATTCATACAAAGAGTAGAAACTTAACTCATGAAAGATATCTTAGGTCCTGCAAGGAGGTAAATTGGGTGACTTGCTTTTCAAGAGCCATTTCTGTGAGTGTGACTTGGTGATATATAAGAAATTGTGACCATATGAAATTCCTAAAGTCACTTTGACAGAAATAGCAACTAGGCAAGGTGCCTGAACAAAAGGAATCGTTGTTTGCTATCTTCAAAATGAAATCCTAATGGTTATTTATTTATTTATTTATTACAAATAAGAGCTCTTCAGGGCTACTCTTATTTTCCATTTTTTTGGAGAGCAGTTTTACACACTGACAACTTTCCCAGTAGATGGCAGATGCAAGGAAAGTGCTGGGAATGTGAAACTTCGAGATGTCTCCATTAGAGAGAGAGGCCTGTGCAATAAAAGAAACAATTTATTCAGGCTCACCGCTTGAGGACATACCCCATCATGGTGGAGAAGCCTTGGCAGCAGGAACGGGAAGCAGCTGGTCACATTATGTCCACAGTCAGGAAACAGAGGGATTAATTCTGATGCTCAGCTTATTTTCTCCTCTTGTATTCAGTTTGAAACCCCAGGTCACAGACTGGTACCACCCACATCTAGGGTGTGGTTTTTCTAATTTCAGTTAACCCAATCCAGAAACTCCCTCACAGACATGCCCAGAGGTTGGTCCCCTAGGTCATTCTAGATCTTGTCAAGATGATCTCAATACTTAATATCACCTTTTAAATTGTCTGTTAAATATTGCAATAAAATCACACTCTAGGAAAGCTAAGTTGACTCAGCTCTATAGTGTGCAAGCCAGGTTACACCATAAAGATGAAATAACTATGCTAGTCTGGGTCTTGAATGCTCCACCAAAGCCCAGCGGTTAAGAAGGCATGGCTGCCAGCACAGGGAGTCATTAGGAAGGTAGGTCCCCGAGGACACCACCCTTTGAGAGGATACTTGAGCCCCAACCCCTCCTTTCTCTCTTCATCACAGTGTCTATGCAGTGTGCAGCCACCTCCAGTATGTCCTTCTGTCATGACGCTTTACCTCAGCACAGGCCCCAGACAACAGAGCTCTGTAACTATGTCGCTGTAGAGATGAGTCATGCATGGACTGGGACTGGGAGACAAAGTATATCTTTTTATTGATTACTATAGGCATTTTGTCACAGTAATGCCAGGAAACAAAGGACTCTAGAAAGCAAGGTGTGGCTGGGTTATTGTTCCGGGCACCATAGCCATGCCATCCCCACCCCAGTGTTGTGCAGGGTCCCCCCACAGTGGGGACTTGGTGTTGTCAGAGAACAGAAAAGAGATAGAAAGAGTGTCAGGTTTGACGGCACAGGAGTCTAGGAACTGCGCTAGTTGTAACTATGTATCTCTAGTCAGTTGGGAGACTCTCACTTTAACAGTGATTGAATGAATGTCATGCCTGCACAGGGCACCTTCTACCCAGCCCTGGCTTCTCCCTCATACTTCCCTTCACATTTACCAGTCTCTACTGAAAACCCATGTCCGGTCTTGTCGATTGAGACCCAAGCTACTTGGCATGAAATGGGTGGTCTTCCCTGCTTCTGTCATACCTAATACACTTCTTTCTTTCATATTTATGAAAGAAATTCATATTTCATATTTCATGTTTTTCCCCTATTTTATTTGACATATTTACTTTTATCTTTCTTTGTTCTTTTTTTGTGTGTGTTTTCCCATACCCAGTTGTAAATATATTTATATAGAGAGATACATATACACACATATGCTTACATTTATTTTTGGCCCTTCTCACTGGTCAATGAGCATTTCGAAGGTACAGAGAGTGCTTTTATGCTTCTCCATACACAAAAGACCCAACGCAAGTCAGGCATGTGAAAAAAAAAAGGGGGGGGGAAAGCTTGAAATGATCGGGAAGACCGCAGTGGGTATAATGAAACTTGATTTATCAGAAAAAGTACATTGTCCTAGACTTGCAGCCCTTTTTTTCCCTGTAAATTGAGGGTTTTAGATTACAGAATTCCACTTTTACAGTCTCGGCATGAATAGAAATTATGTTCATATAGGAGAGACAGTGCCATCTAGTGGTCAGTTTGTCTAACTTTTAATTTTGAAATTCACCATCTCTAGAACAATGTCAGGGAAGCACTGCTCTGAGATGACCTCTGATCTGATGTGGTTCTATTATGAGCTCATATCTGGAGCTACACAAACACAGAACTCATGATTAAAGAACAATTAAGATTACTGAAATATAAGTAAAAGGTAAAACCTACTTCATTTGTTTAATAAGGTATTTGAGGTACATCTAAACCATCACTATTTCCTTGGGTGTTTGTAAAATGGTTCTTGGTGCTGGAGACACTTCTGAGCATAGTTCCATGCCTCTACTTGTGGAACTCATATTCTTGCAGAGAGAGAGCAAATAAGCAATAAAAATACAGTTTGATTACTGTAAAGTAAAACAGGCCGATACTGGATGAAGGCAGCAGTGTGTGGGGTTGGCCTCTCTGAGGAGGTGACTTATGAGCTAAGGCTCCATGGCTGGGAGTTGCCAGTCCTTCAAGAGAGACTATGCCACCAAGGGAGGAGACTGCCAGAGGCAGTGAGGGGAGCAATGTGAGAGGAGGTATAGCATCTTTATTGGCCAGGGCTTGCAGATAGTGGTACAGAGTGAAGATTCTGCATTAGGTGAAGGTGTAGCTTTGCAGGAAGAACAAGAGCATAATCTAGGTCACCAAACACCTGGACAGCATGGTGGAGAACTCCGTGGGTGCTCTGTGCAACTGACTTGTGAACCATGTTCTGGAGGCATGGGGTGATGTGGCACTGATGTAGATGTATTTAGAAGGCGGAAAGAAGCAGGTATGGTTGTAATGGGAATGGGAATGAGTTAGGTATGACTAAAGTTTAGTCTTGAGTTATTTATTGAGATGGAAAAGACTTGGGGAGAACATTTTAGGGAAGCGCATGCTGTGGTGTAAACATATCACTCTAGTTTATGTTAGAAACATAAACCTCAGATCCACATGCTAATGGTAAAGGGGGAGCTTTGAGATATAATTGGGGTTAGATAAAGTCATGAGAGTGGGGTTTCTAGGATGGGGTGAATGACTCCATAAAAGAGGAAGCTACTGCAGAGCTGGCGTGCTCCTGCTATCTCTTCATACGATGCTTTCATGTCAGAAGGTAAGAAGGTCCTCATTGGAGGCAGCCCTGGAATTCTGAAGACTTCTCAGCCTCCAGAACTGTCACAAATCAACTTGTTTGTTTATAAATGACATTGTCTATGGTACTCTGGTACAATAAGACAACACAAAGCAAGGCATGTGGGTCGTGGGGGAAGAATCAAAGCATTTACTAGGTACTGATGAAACATTGTTTATGCCTTACATACTCTTAAAGTCTGGGAACTTATATAGGAGGCAAGACCTGAAGGGATCATAAAAAAGACACTGCGGATACAGGAAGGAGTGGTCCAGCAGAGGAAGGCAGATGCTACAGCTGTGAAGCCGGACTGAGCCTGGGATATTCAAGGAGCTCAGACAAGCAGACAGCCAGAAAGGAGACCCATGAGGTCTGGGGTGGGAGGGGAGCCCATTCCATTAGGCTGTGACAGCTGTTGTCATGGACATGGCCTTTGTCATGTAAGAGGGTAGGAAGCTGTTAGGCAGCTCCTAGTCTGGCTTCATTTTAGCATCAACTTCTGGGTGACATCTTGAGAGTAAAGAGGAGAAATAAGAGCTTACTTAGCCAGGAAGCTTCAGGAAGAGCCTCTAGTAATAATTCGGGCAGCAGAGATATTAGTAATGGGTCTGATGAGTCCATGGCCATATTTTTTAATTATATACTACTTTTCCTAAGAGAAAAATATATGTTTGGCATCATACTGGATTTTTACTGAAAGCCATTATAGTATTATCAATCTAAATTAAGACCGTCTGAAAGAACATCAATATAAAGATCCTTAGTGCTGACCTACGGTAGCCTCAGTGCAAAATAACAAATTTCTCTAGCAATAATGAACTACTAAAAACTACTTTTTCTTCCAGATAGCAGATGGCAGGAGCATAAGATCAAATTTAGGTGGAAGATTTTGTGGTTCTCAAATACCTGCCCCGTTTATCTCTTCTGGCAACTTCCTTACGATTCAATTTGTCTCTGACATAACTTTTGAAGGAGAAGGATTTAATGCAACATATACCTTTGTGGACAGTAAGTATTTTGACATACTATGAAATACATGTGTCCTTAGGCACAGACAAGAATGCATGCTTTATTATATCTAAATTAATTACAATTTTAGTGGATTATTAAACACATGTGGGCTACATTCATTTCTCTTCTTTTGCTTTTCTTTAACGAAGTCTCACTAAGCTGTCAAGCTAGCCTTGAACTTCATCCTCCTGCATCAAGCTTGCAAGGAGCTGGGGTTGCAGCCCTGCATCACCAGGACATAAACTCAAATCCTTAAAGGAATAATAAAACAGTTCTGTGGGACAGGCTAGAACCAGATTTTAAAGATGGCATGTACAATTAGACACGATTAAAACATCTACATGTTTTCTCTCTCCTCTCTTCAGTGCCTTGTGGTGGAACACATGTTGCAACTTTGACCCCACAAAACGCATCGTCACCTCATTTGTCAAACATCAGACGACGATTTTCCACCTGCACTTGGGTCATTGAGGCTCCTCCACACAAGCAGATCAAGATCACTGTGTGGGAATTACAGTTAACCTCACAAGACTGCTCACAGAGTTACTTAGAACTTCAGGATTCACCACAGGTAAAGACCCCAGAATGGTGGCCATCCCATCTGCACACACTGCAAGTAATGAATCCACAGCTGAATAAAGTCCCTGTTACTTCTAGAATTGTACTTTTTTTTTCAGCAAGAGATGAAGCCCTCCTTTCCATAATACTGAGAGACTTAAATGTAGTCCTGTGAGAAAGAGGCTTTCAAATTGTCCTGTGTCTAAGAATCATCTAGGTATCTTGATAAAAATGCACCTTCCTAGGGCCTCCCCCCTCAGACACTGATTCATCAGCATAACATACATTCATCAGTGTTTGATGAGCATATCTTGTGCTCTTCCACCAATCCCAGAGCTCCATGGGCCACACCTGGAGAACGACATCTGTGGCCAGCAGGGTGTGTACAGCGTGAACTGAAGGGATCCATACAGAATACAGGAAAACCAGCTAAGAGGCCATTTGGCTTAGTGGGATTACACTTATGGCAATGTGAGAGAATAAAAAAGGGGGAACAGAAGCTGTTTGGGCTCAAAGAGATAAATATCTGAGTCTTCATTTCACATGGGAAAAGGTGACAAGACAGCTGGTGTGTGAAAGACCCAGAGATTTGAGCATGATCATGTCCTTCATAGGTAGTGGAATGAGGAATGTAATGACACAGTGGCCAGAGAAAATACTTAAGTTCACGGCTCATGGGCTGAGCTCATACCCCGAAACTATTGGGAAACATTTGGGTGGTCTCTGTGGTTGAGTGAGCAGCTAACCCATTTACTCTCAGAAGGCCATTTCAAATGCCCAGTGCCTGGCAGTCACAGAGCTCGACCTGTCACCTTCTGAGTTTTCAACCCTCCTCATTACAAAGCTGGGGTTCCCTGGTTCTTACATGTCCCTAACTTGCTGGAGGAGGTAAAAGTCTAGCTTGACTTGGTATAGAGGGTCAGAGATGCATAAGCTAGAGACCAGCTGAGTGCTGTGTAGATCCTAGAGACCCAGGTTACTCTTAGGCTTCCAGGCTGGCTGAGATGCTAGGTTAGTGACATTCCCCCCACAGTGCTTGTCAGCACAGAATTCCTATTTCCCAGTGGAAGCCTACAAGAATGGCTTAGAGCCAAGTGAAACTCGACCCTTTGCGGCAAAGTTCTTTCAGTTTCCTGTCACTTTATGAAGCTGGAACAAGGGGAATCGGGACAGATTCCTCATCAAAGCACAAAAAAAAAAAAGCATGTAAAGGGTATGGGGGAACTGAGATATAAGATCAGCTGAACTGGCCTCAAATAATACAAGTGAGGATCTGTAATGCACTGTCTATAAAAATGCTCAAAGCCTCTAAAGGCTCAGAACAAGCCTAGGACATAGGAAATTACTATGAGTTAATATACCACAGAGGATAGATGCTATAATGAAAAACACACTATGTATTCTCAACAATGAGAAATACGTATTTCTCATCACTAACAATATGCTTAAACTGAATGAATAAAGGAGAATACAGTGGACAAATAGGGGATAGAGACAAAAATGACAAAAATGATAGATGAGTTGGGGGAAAAATGGAATTCTCAAGTTCTCCAAGAGTAGAAGGAGAAGCTAGTTGGAAGATCATGAAAGGCTTATGTGGTGGGTGTGGGAACATTGGAGAAGGTGTAGGTGGATAGCTGGCTCTGGGGTAGACAACCATGGGAAGTGGAAATGAGTATCACCCCTGTAAAGTTCAAAGTGAGGGTGTTTAATGCACTGCCTCTAAAACTACTTAAAGCCTCTCAGGGCTCAGAGCAAGGCTAGGACATAGGAAATGACTAGGAACTAAGCCACCACAGAGGATAGATGATATAATGAGGAACACAGAAGAACCCTCCCCACCACCCTGCACCTCTTCCACCCAGTGAACTGTGGAGAAAGGCTTCACGAGGCTGCTGGAGACCTGAGATGCATGTAGGACTACCAAGTTGAAAGTCTTGGGATGTAAACATTGGGGGGTTAGCAATGCAGTTAAGTTTAGAGTTTGTAGCAGACAAACTTAGTACAAGGTCAATGCAGAAGACAGTGGGCTAAGGGTAGGTGTAGGAGCACAGACCAGTAACGGGAGTCTAGAAGCAGGGCTGGAGCCTGTGCCTTCAGACAGAGCCAAGAACTGCATGTATTTCAGCCATATGCATAATGTAACAGGGGCTGCTGGGTGCTGCCTTTGGGGTACTTGCTTATCTGTGTAGAAATTACTAGACATTTACCCTGGGCATTGAGAGGGAACAAGGGCTCCAAAGTGCTGCTGAAGAGAATGGGGACATGATTACAGGTGCTGACTGCCAGGGATGACAGGAAAGGGATGCTCATGGGAGTATGACCAGCTCTGGCTAATGTAATTGAACTCTAGACTGTGGGAGAAGCTGGAGTGAGAGACCTGTAGGGAGCTCCCACAGCCTAGCTCTGCTCCCAGCAAAACACATGCTTTCGCTGTGATATGGCTTGAGAGGGAACAATCTTGTTTTCTGTAGGGAAGAGTCTGCTCATGGCTTTCACAGAAACCCTGCTCCTTACCTCCCATCCCTCTAGGAATGTGGGGCACTGCTAATGCTGAGTGCTGCTGGACACTGGAGACACGAGCTGGTTTTCATCACTAGATACCAAAGTCACATGTTAAATATGGTTTACTATCTGGAGTGGCTGCTCTCTTCTGAAACCAAATCTCAGGCAATGTGGCTTCTATTTCATTTCAGAGAAATGGACCGGTGACTCAGTTCTGCGGTGCCAACTTTACAACCCTGCCAGCATTTTATTCTTCAACGAGGACTGCAATTGTTGTTTTCAGATCTGACGTTCTGAACACAAACTCTCAAGTGCATTTCACCTATCAGATTGCAGGTGAGCCTAAAACTTCATGCTTATGGGGGAAAGCAGCTTTGGTGACAGGCATTGCTGGAACTGACTCCTGTGAATTCATCAGGTGTTGTTAAGGTAAAACGAACCCATCCGAAGTAAGATTCAACTGAGACTCAGGCCTAACTTAGCCAATTGAAAACTAAGCTTTTCAAGGTATCTCTCATAGCACACTATTCACTTATACGAAGTTCACAGTTCAGTGATTTTTGGTGTGGCCACAATGGTGGGAATCACTATATCTTAGGAAATTATTTTGTAAATACCACGGTGCCTTGAAGAAGTTCCTTGATTTTGGTGACCGAGAAGTGCTTGCAGAGAATATTTCATGTAAGGACTGTTTTGAACTTGATTAAAACCAAAGCAGCATTTGATTCAAAGACACAATTGCTTCTGGTTTTTATTTTACAAAATAAAATGGTAAAAAGAAATATATGAATTGTATCAGAACTAACAATTCACCAAAGGAAAACCTAATGCAGATAGTATCTGGAGATTGAGTCTTTGGGTCTAGAAAAAGTCTAAAAGTCAGCACTGACTCTCGAACTTTCCCTCCCTGTGAGCAGGAGAGTTCCAAAGACGCTGGCGTGTTCTTCAAAGGGTGCGGGCATTTCACACTTTTCACAGAGGGGTTGTCCCACATTAGCAAGGCCCGGCACTGCAGCTGTGCGTATGCAGTTCTCAGCATCACTCAAATTGTCACCATCTCTCGGGTCCCAGTTTTCGCAAACATCAGCCAAGGGGCTGCAGCAGCTTCTGACCTTTGCTCAGATTCAGTAGACTTTAAACACCGAATTGTCAAGATGAAAGAACATCAAATATGTGGGTATGCACATTAATTATGAATATTGTTTTTATCTCAGATTGCAACAGAGAATACAACCAAGCATTTGGTACTCTGAAGAGTCCTGGGTGGCCTCAAGTATATGATAATAACCTGGACTGCACCATTATTCTCAGAGCCCCACAGAACACCACCATTTCCCTCTTTTTCTATTGGTTTCAGCTGGAAGATTCAAGGCAATGCATGCATGATTTCTTGGAGGTAATATATATATTTGAATGTAATTTAAATGGATGATGTAAAAAGATGAAAGACTGCTAAGAATTTTTCCATAGTGATGTTAATCCAATGCCTCTCTCTTCATTTCATTAAGTTAATTGTTATTTTTCATTCTATAAATGTGTCCTGAGCATATTCTAGTTTCAGTACTGGAAGTACAGTATGGATGACCGTGTCACAGTCGGTTGAAGCAATATTCAGGAAGGGAAAAGAGAAGAGAAGACTTTTTCAAAGAAGTTAGATCCGAGTTCCACCCTGCAGATGCAGAGTGGGAATGCCAAGGGCACGGTGCCTGCCGATGGCATTATTTATGTGTAAAGGCCTTGACACACTGGTTCCTAGGGGCATTACATGGGTGCAGCACCTGTGTTATGCCAGCACTGAATCTAAAACTTCCTGATTGGCCTTGTGGCTATACAGGAAAGGCTCTGAAAGATGTCCACAGCCTCCACATCTGACTCAGAGATTTGTTTATTCCTTTTGTTATGGGCCTCTTTGATCAGGTCCATAAAATCTTAATCACTATTTTAACTGTGCACATAGTTGGGGTACAGTATGATATCGCAAACACATAGACAATGCATATTAATCAAATCAGAGTAGTTAAAATTTCCTTGTTTGATTAGCTTTATATTCCAAATAAGCTCTCCAGAACGGTCTGAGCTTCATGGGATAAACAACTTCCAGGCTCATGGGCCTCTTTTCTTCTGATGTTCCTTCTCCAGGCTGACAGATCACCAGCCCATCCCCAGCTATCTTGTTTCTGTACCATCCTGTCCCACCCACCCCATGTGTGGTCCTCAGTCTGAGGGAGAATGGTATCCCTGGACATGGTCTTTGCACATGGGTTCAGCTCCCACAAGCTTCCTGATGTCCTATTATGTAGGAAAGCTCCCCATATAGAATTAAACTAAATCTGTTGTTAATCAGTATCCTTCACAAATAGTGAATTCCCAGGGAATGCTCATGTCGTCCTCATGGGATACTTTCCATGGCAGGAGATGAGAAGGAGGGAAGAATTGAAGACACAGGAGCTATGTTGTTTGTGCTAGTCAGGTGTTAGACTCGGCTTCACATGCTTATCCATCCTCAAAATCAAACGTTTCTATGGAACACGAAGCAGAAACAAGAAGAGCATGATAGAGAAAAGGGGTGGGCTCCCCTGCTAACTCTGAGTCATCCCTAACCCAAGTTGCCTTTTCTTGGTCCTGCTTAGCCTTGGTCATTTGTCATCTGGATGCTGGGAAGTGAAGTCTCGCTTTTTAGTATTGGAGGATGAGAACTATGCTACCCAGACATCCTCCTCCACTCCAGAGAATGGATGAGGAACTTCCTGTTACATTAGCAGAGACAGGAAGCTATAACACAGCCTGTCAAACATATCTGAGTCTGGTGCTCCAAAGAGGATTGTATGCAGGAAGCTCTAGTGTTCCATTCATATTAACTATGGTGGGAAACGAAGTCTTTCATGAGAACTCTATAGCGTATTGCTAGCAGAGAGGGCCCTGCTCCAGACCCTACTGTGAACAAATGTACCTCCGACTCCCTCTCTATTCCCCAGATATGCCTCTGCTGTGAGTTACCCCGTTCTCCTTAGAAAAGTGAACGTGGTAAGCTCTATGCTGTATGTCTCTCATCCTCAGCAGTGATTTAAGAGGATCCCAAGGGAAGGAAACTCAAAGTCAAGAGTGTGGGGGTGGCAGGTCAGGCCTTCCAACTTAAATATGGTAGCTATCCTATGGACTTGGAGATAACAGGCCAGTCTGTCCCAGCTAGAGACATTTTGTTTAAACATTTAGTGGAAGAAACCAACAATAAACACTCGCTGTTGCCTAGGTCTAGAAGAAGCCCCCCCCCCTCCCCCAGCTCATTCACCCAGTGAGTCCCTCTGCACCTTTGCAGAGGCTGGGTGACTCAAGCTAACAGGCCAGCCAAGTTCTGAACTGTGGAAACTGAAAGGGAAGGAGGGCGGCTTCTCAGATTCTGAACACATAGATGCTAAACCCATCTCTTCTACCGCACGGCCTGCTCATTGCCTATAACCATTTACACGTGAAGCCTGAATGTTTGGTTGCCTATTTTTTAAATAGTGGGAAATATAAGTCATGTGAACACATTTAGCTCAAGAAAGGAGGGATACCTTTACAAAAGGTCTATCATATCTGAAAACCTATGAAATAGAAATCATAAAAGGAATATTCTAAGTGCTCAAGGATAAGAGAGGGTCCTATCTCTGAGAACACACAGTAGAAAGCAGGATACCACAGGTGCTTATCCTCCCACCCTCCCCTCACCCCCCCACTCCCCACCCCCGCTCATTTCCTGTTTCTCTTCCAGGCCTGAGAGGAAAAGAAACTCCACAGGATCAGAAATAATATAGGTGCATGGAACCATTTCCTTTTCCCACATGGAAAAGACCTGTTTCTGAGCTTTGGCATACTTCCTACATGGCAGCCACTGTATGCTTTTCAGTGGGAAATATCTCACCAACCACTGTCTACCAAGAATAAAGTATAATGACTGGAAACAGTCCAAACACTGGTGCCCCCCCCCCCCCTTAAAACTCACTTTACATCCCTTTAAATGTCTGCACACATAGCAGAGTTTGAAGGACCGTGGTACCCGCTAGTATATCACAAGGATGCCTGATGTTTCCACGGTTATAGTTCAAAGGGCATTTTCTAAATCCCAATGCAAATGGTGTGTGCTGTAAATTCTAACGTTTTTTCTTTTACAAATGAAGGTGACTTCCCCCGTGTTTACAGAAAAATCCTTCGTTCTTAGGTATGTAAGGCCTCATCCCAGTGTTCTGGAACCTGAGGAATGGGAGCTTGAGGCCAGACTGAGCAGGGAGGAGACACTGTCTCAAAATACAGAGAGAACACTTACTGGACTTGTCTCCCGTGCTAATGATAAATCGAAGCAGGAATAATATGGATGAGATAACTAATGAGTGATTTTAACAGGTAAGAAATGGCAGCAACAGCAGCTCACCGCTGCTTCACAAGCACTGTGGAGCACTCCTGCCAAACCCCATCTTCTCTCAGAGCAACGAACTGTATCTGCGGTTTAAGAGCGATAACTCCATCACCTCCGCGGGATATGAAATTATCTGGACCTCCTCTCCATCTGGTAAGATGCTCACTGTGAGGCTAGACCAAGTGTCCATGGGAAATAGGAATTCAGATTTAAAGGCCATTTTCATGCTAGATCTGCACCTGATGATTTTCTGTGAAACATTCAGATTTTTAAACAATGAAATTGTTCAAAATCCTACAATTTTTTAGCATTCCTATGACATGAAAGACTGCGTTTTACATGTAGAAAGCTTGAGAAGGCAAACACTGTAAACATTCTCATATCAACTTTATTCTGGTCTTCTGGTTTGATCACCAAGGAAGTCTCTTTGAGAATTCAATGAATGAAATTACCAAAAGGCCGAATCAGAAGCACATCTGTGTGTGTACCAGCAGCTGACTGTGTACACAATGAGCAGCCAACTGCGCGCACACAGACGCTCCTGATGGTGTGCACATATATGAGCAGCTGTGCTCTTCCTGGTTCCTGTCATTTGGTGGGGGTCCTGTATCATAATTTCTTCTTCAGGATAACTATCTTCCTGAATGTTTGGGTGCCTATTTTTTAAATAGTGGGAAATATAAGTCATGTGAACACATTTAGCTCAAGAAAGGAGGGATACCTTTACAAAAGGTTTTATATCTGAAAACCTATGAAAAAGAAATCATAAAAGGAATATTCTAAGTGCTCAAGGATAAGAGAGGGTCCTATCCAATAGTCCCAGATAACCAAGTCTCTACACCTAGAGGCAGCTCAGTAATTAACTGCCCTAACTGGAGATAAAAGGAGTAAGTCCTGGCTGTACTGGTGTTAGAGGCCTGCAATCCTACACTTGGGGAGGCTGAGGCGGGGTGGTCATAATTTAAGGCCAGGCTGACCTACAGAGTAAGAACCGATCTTGAAAAATTAAAATTAAGAAAAGAGAGAGAGAGAAAAAGCAAACAAAAAAATAAATCAACAGGGAATGAAGTGGGAGGATCAAGCTGTCTAGTCACCCTGGGCTGTTTCTTCTGGAGCTCCTTGTCTACTCTAGTGGCAGCTTTGGTATATGAACGAACAAATCAAGTCAAGTGACACCGAGACCTAACGAGTGTGACTTGAAACATGCTCTGCACTACCACAACTCAGGCCCCAGGAAACGCTTGGCTAACTATTCTCTTTGCCCAAGAAATTGGTTACTTGGGGAGAAATTTTGGTCTGGGACCAATAGGCACCCTGCTGCTGTTATACATAGGAGCCCACAGAAAGGTCTAGTGTGACCCTGATAAAGGCATCACACTAGATTCAGAAGTGGATTAGGTCTTAGAACTGTCAGCTTAGGCCTGATAAAAATCAGTTTTATGTAGGTAGCATCTAGGCTGTAATATCAGTCTGGGTGTGCCACAGAACTTGATTGGTTTTGGCTTCCTGGCCATGGTTACCTGTTCTGTTTGTGAGCCTGTTGCACCCTCAGAGCATGCAGACAGAGACTTGACTCTCTGGGTAACTATTGTGTTGTTTTCCAGTCTGTTCCCAG
>CABHPQ010171932.1:18194-48341 GCA_902168405.1 Peromyscus aztecus | reverse complement strand
TGAAAGCATGCCTTGTCATAGGGAAAAAATGGTCCAAATTGTCTGTGACAGTACCAAGAAAATCACTTGAATAATTTAAAACTTGTCCTCAACAATATTTTTAGTATTCTTAAAGAATATTAGAAAAGTAAACTAACAAAGATATTGCATTTCCACTTAATGAAATTTTTGTGTATAGTTTATATATGTATATATACCTCTTAACATTTTTAGCATTTTTCATATTGAGAATAATGTACCCCCAAGATCATTCTTTTTCCCTTCATAATTCTTTCTTTTTTCTATGTAATAATGGGAAATGCATGACTACCTTTATTTTTGTTAGCATTAAGACTTCTGGATCCATATTCTCACCAAAATGTCTTGGCTGAACCTTAAAGAAAACTAAGTGCTTCCTAGTATGCAAATCCAGCTGAGCATCCTTGATCCAAAGACCTGAAATCCAAAATGCTCTCAAACCTAAAACCCTTAAGTGCTAACATGACACTCAAAAATTTTCAGATATTGAAGCATTAAATAGTTTGGATTTTTAGGTTAGGATGCTCAACTAGTAAAGTGTATCTATATATAATAAACATTGAAAAGCCCAACGCCTGAAATGCTTCTGGTCCCATACATTCCATGCTCAACTCATATTACCTGTGGAAAGCTTCCCAATTAGTCAGACTCCAAGGCAATTAGCCAGTGCACTCCTGACCTGTTCACTTCAGACTTTCTTGATTTTTATTGGTGATGGTACATACTGAAGTATGAGTATTGCCTAGATTGAAATATCATTATCATATTGGTTGATCCCCACTAGTAAATATTTGTACAGTGATCATCCTGCTGGAATATAAACCTCTGTGGGGTGGGCAGAGGGAGAATGGACATTGTTATACACAAGAGGCCGCTTCTTCCTTCAAGCCCTTCTTCCACATGAGCTACCTGGAAACCACAACAGCAACTAGAGCTGCGAAGTCAGTCCTAAGACGAATGCCAGCACAGCAATGCAGAAATTGGCCATCGCGTATATACGGTTGTGTGTTGTATACAAGCATTGTATCATAAAGACAATATAAAAGTCTTGCTTTGGCCGGGCGTGGAAAGGCGCAAAGCTACGCAGAGAAACCCTGTCTCGAAAAACCAAAAAAAAAAAAAAAAAAAAAAAGTCTTGCTTTGTCCATGGGACTTTTTTAATACTGTAAAATAAATTAATTGATACTGGAAACTTGTAAACTCCTTTCTGGGACTCTGAATAATGCTACTGATGCACTTGAAAGAGCCACAATGGAAAGACAGAACTAGAAAGGGCAATCCTTTTGTTTCTTGCTAAGGACCATCTCCTCCTTAAAATGTGGGAGAAGTCTTCTCTGTAGTCACCACAGTCTACATGTGGCATTAATAGAGGTTGGGACACACTCCCCACTGGTTGCAGAACAGAATGCTCACCAGAAGTGGATTCAGTGCAGACTCCATTTGGATGCTGTAGTGTTCTCTAATGAAGTGTTATCATGCTACCTCAGGTCAATGGAGACCACATTCCAGCTGGCTAAGACAAGAGTCCTCAGTGTCCTTTCATTCCATTCCATTCCATTCAACCTCATGGCTGAGAAATGCCTCTTAAAGACCAGTTGCCAGTACCCTACTGCCAGCTCCTGTTTTCTGGCTTTTTAACTGGTAGTAGAAAAGCCACATCTGGTAAGCACCATGGTGATGTGGAACCTAACCAGCATAGATCACAGATTTATGGTAAGCACCATGGCAATGTGGATCCTAACCAGCATAGATCACAGACTTACACCTGAATGGCTCACTAGTGGTACTGGCACTGAGCCTCTGGGAACCTGAACCTCTGTGGACTTGAGGAGGGGTAGGGGACACTGGCATTGCTGTAATGCCCACAGATGAACCTGTAGCCTGGGTTGTAGTTTCTCTGCCTTGCTCCTCTCAGGTGCTGCTTGAGCTCCACAGCTTTCCCAGAACTGTCTTTCTCCACTTGTATACTGTACCACAGCAGACCTCATTCATTCTTTCTCCACTTGTATACTGTACCGCAGCAGACCCCATTCATTCTTTCTCCACTTGTATACTGTACCGCAGCAGACCTCATTCATTCCTTCTCCACTTGTACACTGTACCACAGCAGACCTCATTTATTCCTTCTCCACTTGTATACTGTACCGCAGCAGACCCCATTCATTCTTTCTCCACTTGTACACTGTACCGCAGCAGACCCCATTCATTCCTTCTCCACTTGTACACTGTACCGCAGCAGACCCCATTCATTCCTTCTCCCTTTTATACAAATATCTTGATGTACAGCTACTGAGATACATGCTATAGGCCACAAAGTGTTGACTTTGACTCAGACCAGATTTCATGACAGGATTGTAACATGTTATCATCACTTTTGTGGTGTTGTTTATATCGACATTAGCATTTTAATTTCAGAGCCTGCAAATTTCATGGACTTTTGTGTTCTCTCTGTTTCTATTGATGCATACAGAGTATATCCTGGGGGTCATATTCCTTTTAGATCAAAAGAAAGTACAGTTGATCCATTTGAAGTATCCAGACAACTTCAAATCTGATGGTTAAAAAAGAAATTGTTTGAGGACAAAAAAATAAATTCTTTTCAGCTAACGTGGGTGAGTAGGGCCCTCCCTGTAGGTAGAGTTTTCCTGTCCTGGCAGCTGTTTCCCAAATAACCAGCACTGAGATTTAATATTACTTGTAAATGCTTGGCCAATAACTCAGGCTTGTCACTAGCTAACTCTTACATTTAAATTAACCCATATTTATTATCTGCTCTACCATGTGACTTGGTACCTTTTCTCAGTACGGCATGCTCATCTCACTTATCTCTGCATCTGCAGGTGACTCCTCTGACTCTGTCTGTCTTCATCCCATCATTCTCAGTTTGGCTTTCCTGCCTAACCTTATCCTGCCCAGCTATTGGCAAATCAGCTTCTTTATTGACCAATGAGAGTAATACATATTCACAGTGTACAGAACGATTAATGCACAGCAGGGCGCTAAGGATCAAGAGAAGGAAAAACCTCACCCCTGGTACCCATTTCTGGTGCTATCTCAATCAGCACTATGATCATGAATTCTTAAGTGAAACATAGAATCCTAAAATGTTGGAGGATCAAAAACCTTATACTGGGGCCAAGATAAATTTTTTTATGTAGACAATGCAGATATGAGTGTGGTGATATTTTATTTGTGCTCTTAACAAATAAAGCTTTTCTCCTCTGGAGATCAGAGGAAAAAGCCAGCCACTATATTAAATATAGAGGTCAGGTAGTGGTAGCACATGCCTTTAATTCTAGCATTTGGGAGGCAGAGATTCATCTGGATCTCTGTGAGTTTAAGGCCATACTGGGAACAGAGCCAGGCATGGTGGCACACAACTTTAATCCCAGTGCTAGTTAACCATAGATGCGGAGGTCTGGACAGACAGACAGGAAGTGATAGAGCTGGGCAGAAAGAGGAAGTGATGTAGCTGGATGGAGAGAGGAAATAAGATGGCAGGGCACAGAAACATATATAGATGTGAGTAAACAGGAAGTAGCTCTCTCTGGAGGCTGAGGAGTTGATAAGGTAAGGTTGACTGTGGCTCTTCCTATTCCTCTGATCTCTCAGTTTTCACCCCAATATCTGGCTCTGGGTTTTTTATTAGTAAGACCTTTTAAGATTTGTCTTACATATAAGAGAAAATTTTGGTCTCTCTTCATGCAGTTATAAGAGTTATAAGAAGAAAGAAACATAATAGAAAGCTGTCTAGGTAAGAGATGTCTGTGTAGTTCTATAGCAGGAATGCTAGAGAGAAGCCAGACATTATTTATATTGGATATTTTGTTTAAGTGAATTTAAAAAAATGAAACAATTATGGTGGTTTGAAAGAAAATGGCCCACAAGGGAATGGCACTATTAGGAGGTGTGGCCATGTGGAGTAGGTGTAGTCTTGTTGGAGGAACTGTGTCTCTGTGGAGGCAGACTTTGAGGCTCATATATGCTCAAGATACTGCCCCGTGTCTCAGACTACTTCCTGTTGCCTATAAGATGTAGGGCTCTCAGCTACTTCTCCATCACCATGTCTGCCTGCATGCCTCCATGTTTCACCATGATGATAATGGACTGAACCCTGAACTGTAAGTGAGCCACCCCAATTAAATGTTTACCTTTATAAGAGTTGCCATGGTCATGGTGTCTCTTCACAGCAATAGAACCCTAAGACAGCCTTGTGTGAAATTTTTCCTGACAGAGGTTTAAGATCAAAGGTAACACAGAATTAAAATTGTACCAACAGCTTTAACTTGTAAACATTACTAATAAGTATATTTACATAGGCTTTACAGAAATTATGAAACACTCTATAGTCTGTAATGAACTCCTTCAAATCTACTTTCTTGCCCCTATCTTCAGACTTAACACACTAAGTAAAAATAAGTACTATGACATGAAGAACCAGCACTCACCTCCTCACAAGGCTGGACATGGTGGCTGTAGATGTACATGAAGTAAGAAGGGTTCACTCCAAAATGAAATAAACATGCTCTCACAGAACTAACACTGGTGAGTTGACAGCAATCACCATAAGTGCTTTGTTTAGTTGGAGCAATTACAACTGTATTGTGGGTTTTGAAGTAGCATTTAAATTACTAATAACCCTAATCCCACTATCTATACTGTATACGTCAGTAAATAGTTGAATGTCTAGTATGTTTCCTTATAGACAGCTTTTGCTTTTGCTTTAGGAGGCAAGCATCTCTTCTTGATTTGGTTTCTACACTGTGCTCTTCTGTAGTTTGCTCTGCCTTTGGAAGTCTGGCATATAATATTCTTCGACTTCAAGCTGCCCAGCAGTACTTACCTCTCACCACAATGAAATATCTGTAAATTTCAATTGTTTTATGGCTTTTCCAGCTGTCCTAAATTGTGTCTTAATTCATGATTAGTAGGAAATTATAATTTTATTGAAATGAAAGTATTTTATATTGGATGGTCATTTTATATAAGTTCCCAAAACAATTAAGATGCTAGAAAACGAGATGTGTTATGTTCTCTAGTGCTTTAAAGTAGTTGCAAAGGACAGAGACAGTGTGCTTAAAAATCCATGTGTAGTGCTTCTGTGACACAAGGAAAAGAATTAATTCAACTTTTATAGTTGCACAGCTTATCAGACTTGCTCAGATCTCTGAAATCAAATGCATTGTGTAGAGGGTGATAATATCTTATTTGTCCCTTTCCGTATTCATTCTCATTCATATTCACTCCCTCCCCCCTTCTCATTTGTGATACAGAATCACTGTACCACTAAGCAGTACCCCAATTTATAGCAATAGACTTTAACCAGAACTCAGAAATACACAAGTGGGCATCTTGTGAACCTTAGTTGGTGGGAGTTACAGCAAAGAATTGGTCACTTTTAGAAGGTTCTTTCTGTTAGTGTGATACGAACTAATAAAGACTTAAGTTTTATAAAGAAATGATAATATTCTAGGTTTAGTCTCTCAAAGCTTTAGAGCCAAATATATTTCAAAATATTCTTACAAAGCATGTTTCATATCCCCTTGAGTCAGATTTTTATGGACATACAGATTGGGTTAGGGCCAATGTTGTTATTGAATAGTGAAAAAATTGAGTGTTCAGTACTTTTAAGATTTCACAACTGCAGATGAGAGCTAATTTAATCACTCTTAGACATTTTATTTATTATATTTATTCACAGCCAGGAATCCCATAAAAGGTGATATCTCTGCTTTTGTCTAACCATTTCTTTGTTTTTGTAGAGAAGGTTCAATAGGCTATACAGGTCACAGAAGGAGTCTGTGAAGACATTTCTCGTCCAATGAACTAAATGCTTACAGCTCACAGGAAAATAAACTCAACTGTTCTCTGTTATTGTCATCAGATGAGCAAATTTATAATGATACTTATTTAAAAGACTTCTTTACTCCAACTCCAGTCTCTCAGCCAACTTAGTACACATCTTGGGGTGGCTATCACCAGCTTCCTCTGTGACCTTTCACAAAAACTTTCCATGTATACTTTAGGGTATGTATATGCATGCATGTACTGTAGACATGCCACATTCATTTAAATTGCTCTATAATATTCCATCATATTCAACAACCATGATGCAGCTGTACAATCAACCAGTGAATAGATATTAAGGTTATTTCCACTCTTGTGATCACAAACAATGCTCAGTGGTTATTCCTGTCCATATCACTTATGTATATGAGAGGCTATCTGTAGGATAAGTCCTAGAGATGGGATTATAGGTCACATAGTCTCATTTAAAATTTTCAAAGACATAAACAAATTGTTTCAAGAGTGATTGTATGTCCACCTGCAATATTTGAAAGTATCTATTTTGTCATTTCATCAAAAAGTATGTAGTAGATACTTTATCATGAATGAGGATATGAAGCTGAATTTTTAGCTTTAACTACATCATAGGTTTTTCATTTTTGGTGGTGGATAAGTGCATAAAAATATATTTGTGGGTGAAAGTATAACATCCAATGTGAAGCTCCACAGTTTCTATTATAGCTATTCTGACTATATAGAAGTTGATTGAGATGAAAATACTTTCAGTCTGGTTAATTGCATGATAGTTTTCATTTGTAAGTTCCTTAAAATAGAGTTTTAATAATAAAAAGGTAACCAAAGTTTCATGTTATATCAAGTCTGATAATAATATCTTGTAGTTACAATTAGCATTTATTTTATTTATTCACTCATGTATTCATTCAGTTAGAGACAGGGTCTTATATAACTCAAACTGTCCTCCAAGTTCTTACATAGCCAGTAGTGATGACCTTGAACTTCTGATCCTCCTACCTCCATCTCCAGAGTGCTGGGATTAGAGATGTGTACCACTGTACCTGGTTTTATGTAGTGCTGGCAATCAAACTCAGAGCTTCATGCATCTCTCACAGGCACTCCGCTAACTGAGCTTTATCTCCAGCCCTGAAGTTTTATTTTCTATAAAGAATGGCTCTTTTGCCCATTTTTCCACCAAGTTGTTAATATTTTTTATTTCCACTTACAAGTATTTTTTCCTTTGAAAGAAAGTGATCCATTTGGTGGTATCTATTATTACAAATACTTATTTGTAATATCTTGCATCATTTCCCAGCTTTTCTTTTTACTTTGCGAATATATCAGAATTTTTTCTATTCAGAAAATTCTCCCATACAATGATTTGTCATTTGTATCTTGAGTAGGTATATATACTGTGTTTCCTCTCTGGTCCTTTCACTCTGTTTATTCGTGGAATAATCTGTTATGATAGCTTTTATATCACGATTAACTGGAGTTGTTTGGGGTGCTTCATTTTGTTCTTCAGATCTCCAAATATCCTATTTCTACTTCTTCATAATAATAATTAAATAATAAGCAATAGCTTTACTATTGAGCACTAACTAGAGGCCAGGTATTATACTAAGCACTGTAGATGTATATAATCATAAAACATCAGAAAGGCATTGTTGTTTTTACTTCCATTTTATAGATAAAACAACCAAAGATTAGAAAAATAAGCAGTTTTCCCAAGATCACATAATTGTAAATTGACACAATTGAATTCATATTCAGCATCCAGCTTTGGGGCCTGGTCTCTACTGTTCCTTTAAATGGAATATTTTATGAATAGTATTAATGTGGAGCTATTACTAGAAAACTTTTAGTGATTATTATGATAAGCCCTACTAAGATAACTATGACAGTATTAGCCTTAAATGACAAAACCTCGGAAAAACAGCCAGATTCTTCCATAGTCACTTTTTCACGACCGGATAATTCTGGAACCAGAATTATCATGTGGCTTATAGTTTACTGTATACTGCTAAAACAAAACAAAATACCTGATGCAGTTTAGCTTTATAAAGAAAAAAAAGATTTATTTAGTAAACTTTGCTGGCTAAGCATCCTGGTGCAGGCTCTGGTGAAGCTTCTCATGGCCCATAGTGATGGTGGGAGTCCTGGTAAACAGCAGAAATGTAGTGCCAAACAGAAGCCAAAAAGAAATCACACAATTGGAATGAAGCTTTGTGGCTGTCATGATTTCATTTGTAGCCATATGTAGAGCTGTGTAGCAGTAATAATCGGTGGTCTCTCGAACCTCTTTGAAACAGTCATGCTGTAGTAATTTCTCACCCAGGACTGAGGACTGTCTGTCATGGGTGTGACAAGAAAGCAAGCCTGTTACAGGGATCAGATGACTACTGAAGGAAGTCAGAAAGGAGGAGATACTAGATCTTTGTGGACCTGGCTGTTGATGACGTGGTGAAACAGCTCTAGTCTTAACAGTTGGAGCTGTGGCTCCTGAACCCACATCTGGGCTGCTGTTTTGGTTTTTCTACTTGAAACTTGTTGTGTTGACAGATACCACACCATTGTAGTAGAAATTGAAGAAGTGTAGATCCCAAAGGAGATGTTTCCAAGAAAATTGTCCCAAACTCAACACTCACAACCAAATACAGATTTTCTTTTTACCCTCTGCAAAAAACCAGAACACTAATGCTAAATGCAAATTTAGCTATGTTAGGATAGTAAAAGCTGTAGGAATTCTTTAACACTAGGGCAGTAGAGCATCCCTAAGATAGAATGCTTTGCCCCAGTTTAGAATGATATACAACCCCCCATGCCAGTTGTGCAGAGATCTCCTAAACATGCTGATGAGTGAAAACACAGATGATAAATGCATATAAGCATGGCCCAGTTTCATTCAGTATATGTGTGTACATGCGTGTGTGTGTGTGTGTGTGTGTGTGTGTGTGTGTGTGTGCACATGTATAATTGTATTGGAAGGGGTTTAGAATCTTATGCGCTACACTGTTAGTACTGGCTTCTGAGACAGGGAATAGGATTGCCATTTGAGTGGAGAAATTGAATACTGAAGGGACTTTTCTTTATATAGTTTTATATATTTGAATCTTTATAGTATAGACATACTTTTTCTTTTCTATTATTATTTGAGAATTTCATATATGAGTATACTGTATTTATATCATATTCACCCCTTCCTTTTCCTCTTGCCCCTCCAACTCCTACCCACATACCTTATATCCCCCTCTCAAATGCATGTCCTCTTCTTCTATAATTATTATTGATACACACACACTTGCGTGTGCTTGCACACGCGCGCGCACACACACACACACACACACACACACAAGCAACCTACTGAGTCTGGTAGTGTTGTTCATGTGTACATAGATTTAAAGCTAACCACATGGGTATGAGCAAGCTATCAAGGGGCTCTTCGTGAGAAAAAAACCAAACCGACTCTACCTCAGCAGGGCTCCCTATGGCTCTTCCAGCAGGGGTGGGACTTGTGACCCTTCCCCTATACATGTTAGCACATCAACTGTTAGGGCTTAATGTGGGTCTTGTGCAGACAGCCATACTGTTGCTAGTTCAGGGTGCAGTATTTCTGTCAAATCCAAAATGTAGGAAATATAAGTAAAATGTACAGTCTCTTCCATCACAGGATTAAATGAGACAAATAAATTTCCATCTTTAAATAAATTAATAAAGATACCATCTGGCATAAATCTCTCCCCCAGTCAGTGTTTTTCTAAGACAAAAGTATGTGCACAAGGTCGATTCCACTCTCAAAAGTTACATTAGCTTAACAGATGTGCCTTTTTCAGTCAGCCAGCCATGCATAAGAATGTAAGGCTAACCTCTGACCACTCAGAACAAGGCACAGAAGAAACCCTTTGTTAGGAATAAGAACTCAGCAGGACTTCTGCTGGGTGTGCTTCCTGCGGGGTTTAGAGCAGCTTTGCACCAAAAATCCTCTGGATTGTGTGGATATTTTCTTGGAACTTTTATCCCCCAGTAGCTTGCATAACACTATCTGACACTACGAGAGCTAGTCCTTAGGGAGGAGGCAACCAGGTCAGCACCACATTGATTTCTCCAAGTCCTGTGACAAAAGGATGTAATATCTTCAGCAATAGGGTCTTACCCTCAAGTAACGGCAGGCAGCCAAGAGCAGTGGCAATAGCTTGTATTGTTTGGGGGATCATTTGGAACCCCTGGCCAACAACCAGAAAGGTTCTTGCCTGGCAGTGTGTTTTTTTGGATAGTTTATGGCCCCTGGAGAGATCATTATCCCTCTGTGGATTGTAACTCCAACCTAATCTCTCTCTCTCTCTCTCTCTCTCTCTCTCTCTCTCTCTCTCTCTCTGTGTGTGTGTGTGTGTGTGTGTGTGTGTGTGTGTGTGTGTGTGTGTTAGATAGCTTGTAAAATAATGGTTTCCCTGTGGCTTTTTCAAATACCTTAATGTTATTTCTGGCTTCCCATCTGCACTACCCTCCCAAGCCCTCCCTACTTAAGTCTCATCCTCACCTTTATCCCTTTTCCCACTTCATAGCACCTGAGTCCTGTTATCCACCTGTCTAGAGCTCTTTCTCCCTCCCTCCACCAGTGGTCCCTTCCGACTTTCTTAGCTTCCATACTTACTCCAAGTTATACAGTCTCATGTGAAGATTCAAGGCTAAATGTTTGCTTTTCTAGGTCTAGGTTACCTTACTTGTGTATTATTTTCTAACTCTATTCATTTCCTGAAAATTTCATTATTTCATTTCTTCTTTAGAACTGTATAGTATTCCATTGTGTATCAGTACCACATTTTTATTATCCATTCATCAATTTATGGACATCTAAACTGTTTCCATTTTCTAGCTAGTTTGACTATAGAAACAATAAGCATGGCTGTCTTAGGGCTTCTGTTGCTGTGAAGAGACACTGTGACCATGGCAACTCTTATAAAGGAAAACATTTCATTGAGGCTGGCTTATGGTTCAGAGGTTCAGTCCATTCTCATCATGGTGGGACATGGCAGCATTCAGAAAGACATGGTGCTGGAGAAGAAACTGAGAGTCCTACATCTTGATCCTCAGGCAACAGAATGAAAAACTGTGTCACAAGGCCAGCCTTGAGCTTATAAGACCTCAAAGCCCACCTTCACAGCAACACACTTCCTCCAACAAGGCCACACCCACTCCAACAAGGCCACACTCCTAATAATGCCATTCCCTATGGGCCAGCATTCACACACATGAGTCTGTGGGGGCCATTCCTATTCAAACCACCACAATGGCCAAGGGGCCAAGCAAGTATCTGTGTTGTAGAATATAGAGTTCTTTGGGCCAAAGAAGAGTATAGCTGAGTCATATTGCAGATCAATTTTTAGCTTTTTGAGAATTCGTCACACTGATTTCTATAGTGGCTGCCCCAGTTTGCGCTTCCTCTGTTGGTGAATAAGAGATCCCCACATCCTCATGACACTGCTATCCTTTATTATCTTTATCTTAGCCAGAATTTTTATAGATGTAAACACATCCTTTCTTTACCTTTGAGACAGAATCTCACTCTGTAGCCATGTGATAGCCCCGAATGACTTGAGACTCACGGTGTCTCAGAGACACATGAAACTGGTAGCTGTACCCTTGCCTCTGCCTCCCAAGTGCTGGGATTCCAGGAGCGAGCCATCATCTTCTGACTCATATTTATTTGAACAATTAAAATGTTTAAGAAAATAATTAGAACATTGTAATTTGACACATTGTTTACTGAGTGCTGGTCATTAAGGATATAGTGACAAGACAAAGAAAGGCATTTGGTTCTTGTCCCCACCATTTCCAGTCTGATGAGGAAACATGCCAGACAGACTCTTACAAATAAAATCCTATAAATTATGACCAATGCTGTGAAAGAAAAGATCAGAGGATTATGAGCTAAAAATCAGCTTTGTAATCTAACCTTAGATGCTGGAGTTAAGGATGGCTTTTCTGAAGGTGTTAGTTCATCTCTAGCAGGATGAATAATAGTTATCCAAGAGAAGAATGGGAGGGTGATTGAAATTCAGTTGTTTGTCTTACACTATTCATTTTATCCTATACATAGATACAATGTGTGCCCTTTTCTTTTAGAAAGAGTAGAGGAAGAGATTGAAGGAGCAATGGATTCTAAAATGGAAGATGGATTGTAAAGAGTAAAGGGGAAGGAGAAGCCAGGGTCTTGCCACCTGTGTTCATTAGGGATCTTCAGCAAAACAAAGACAATAAATAAGATTCAATGTATTTTGAAGGAATCAACTTACACAATTCATGATGGCTAAAAATCTGAAACCCACAGAGCAGTCGACAGGCTGGAAACTGAGGCGACACTTCTGTCGTGTGATGTGAGGTAGCATTCCTCCTCCTGTGGGAGACTTCTAAAGTTTGGTGGTTGTGGTAATTGCCAGTGTTGTTTGTTTTCTAACGTCTTTCTTTTTGCGGTCTCTAACTCATTGGGATCAAGGAGGGAAATTGCTTTATTAAAATCCAACTGACTGTAAGTGTTAAATACATCCAAAAAATATGTACACAGCAACATGTAATTCAGAGCTTGGCCAAACTGGGCACCATTTCTCAGCCAAGTTGGCACATAAATTAGCCATCAGCTCGCCCTTGTTGGCTGTTCTGTACAAGTGCAAAGGAATACCATTGAAGGGGATAACAGAATCTATTTTGTGCACAAACTGACTGCATTATGGAGAAGAGCAAGAATGAAAATGGGGAACTTTTGGGGCTGTAGTGCATAGAGGAAAGGCCATAATAATTGGGACCCAAGAGTTGAAATAGAATAAGAGCAGTCAATACCACAATGTGTTTAGGGTGTGGAACCAACAAGGCCTTTATTTTTTTTTAATTTTTTATTCAACTCTAAAATTTTAATCAACAAGGCCTTTAAAGGAGGTGTCAAGGATGACACTACGGTTTGGAGCTGTGGTGGTAGAATGGATGAAAATGTGTTTGCTTGCTTGCTTGCTTTTTGCACATTTGTTTGTATTAATGGAAAAATTAGAGGAGGAGGAAGTAGATTTAGCTATGAGGAAACTGGTAGTTGTGGGGTAACAGTGAGGACTTTGTTTTTGAGAAAATTAAGTTTGGAATGCTTTGAGACATCCCGAGTACTGCAGCTTGTAAACAGGAGGGTCCGCTCCCTCGCCAGCTGGAGGCAGTAGAGAGGAGGGCATCTTTTCCTTGCACCTACTACCACACCACAGATAAGGAAGGTACCAGTTATCCCACTCTCATGCTGTCAGGATCAACTCTACTGTGCTGCCCAAGTGAGTCGCAGGGCCCAGGGAGCCATTCTAATTCAAACCACCACATACAACATGTGGCTAATAGATCCTTTAGGCATTTTTTAAATCTGTTATAGTTTCCTTCATTTTTATATGTCTAAGTAACTGAGTCATTTGTCATAAAATTTTATTCATTCTACTTCTTAGCTTATCATATGCTTGAGGCATCTTTTTGTCTTTCTCTGTACTGTATATTCCATGTGAATTGACAGGTATATCTGGAGGTTTGGTTAAGTTAAAGTTTTTCATAGGAAGGATCTTTCGTAAGTCATGCTGTACATGTACCTTCTATTGTTACATATCAGGAAAGAAATGGGTACTAGTGATTTTAAGATGGATCAGCAGCCCTGAATAATGTCATCCTGATGTGTTATAATGGTCCCCATCAATCTTTCATTTGGTTGTGGTAGCCATTGTTGATTGTTGGCTAGAGCTGGGGTTACAGAGTGATGGTTTGTTTTTCACTGTTTCCTTGGCATTTGAGAAATTTATGGAAGAATGTTTTTAAAATACTGGAAGATACTAATGCATGCTTGGACACTGAAGGTAATGATACAATTGAGAGGGGAGGACAGAGATGATGACAAATGATAGAAGTCCTTGGGTCACTGGAGTGTCAAGGGTTGAAGATGGGAAGGGCCAGAACCTCTCCACTGTAGCATGAGAGAAAACAAGGTACAGATGAGAAGCTGCAGGTTTAGTTGTCTGAAGAGTAATGTGGTTCCCTGTGGCTTATAGTCTTCAATAACATGTGCAGAAGATGATTGAGTAGGGAGACTAAGGGAAGAAATTAAGGAGCACAAGTTTAGATTCTTTTACATTTAACCAGAGTACTTTTTAAAATTTTTTCATTTCACATACCAACCTCCGTCCCCCCCCCCCCCCCCTTTCCCCCCCCCCCCCCCCCCCCCATCCCACCCCCATTCACACTTCATGGGAGGTAAGGCCTCTCTTGGGGAGTCAACAAAGTCTGGCATACTAAGTTGAGACAGGACCAAGCCCCTCCCCCTGCATCAAGGCTGAGTAAGGTATCCCACCATAGGGAATGGGCTCCAAAAAGCCAGTTCATGCACCTGGAATAAGTCCTGATACCACTACCAGAGGTCCCACAAACAGATCAAGCCACACCACTGTTACCCACATTCAGGGGGCCTATTTCAGTCCCATGCAGGTTCCCCAACTGTCAATCCAGAGTCTTGAGCTCCCACTATCTCGGGTCAGTAGGATTATAGAAAAATGCCAAGTTCTATTTTGGATATTTTGAAATTCCTATTGCACATCTGAGTAAAAGTATCAGGTATCAGTTGACTGTGTGATTCTGGGACTTCAAGGCCAGTGTTGATACCTGTGTTTAGTAGTCATTGATATATAGATCCTCGCAAAGGTCAGGAGAGTGGATAAAATCACCTGAGAGATGGGAGCTAAGGACTGAACCCTGGCAGGAGAAGAGCAGGATTGGCGATATAAATGAAAGTCAGGGAGGCCTAAAGAAATCATAGGACGGGGAAGGAAATCTGTCATCATAAGTATCTCATCTGTAGCAGCCTGTGGAGAGGTTCGCAGCAAATGGGGAGATGCTTTTCATCAGGAGCATCCTATGGAATAGTGTTGCTCATCATGGGCAACCAATGAAGAGGAGCTTCTTATTGGAGCAGCATGGGGGAGGGACCTCTCATTCAGAAAAGGCTAAGGAGGGATACTTCTCACGGAAGTAGCCTATGGAGAGGCTCTTCTCATCCAGGACAACCTATGGAATGAGCCCAGAAATGATTTGTCTCTAGGCTATTCCAGCACGCCCTGTCAGACTGGCTCTGAATTTGGCGGTATGGAGCCAAATCAAATCAGCACAGACTGTGTCCTCTCGGGTTTTGTACCTGCATCTTACTAGTTCAGGAGCAAACAAATGGAGAACAGGATCTAGCTCTAGCTCTAGAGGAATAGAGTTGGTGCCACACCATCACAGGCGAGGATGGGACTGGCAGAGCAGACTGAGTAAGCTTTCTGCTCACCACTCTACCACAACGAAGCTGTTAAAGTCAGCTTTAAGGGAGTAGTGGCTCTGTGAGGTTCAGAAGCAATGGAATTCATGTCTGTGCCTAAAACACACACAGACCACATGTTTCAAGGGATGGTGTTTTGTGAATCTGGGTAAGTCTGTGTCCTATTTTTATTCAGATACCAAACAATAATAGACCAAGCTAACTTTGTAATCTCTATCATGTTATTTCAGTACACTGAACTGAACCACCGCCCACATAAAGTGAGCTGATGAAGACACTGTTCTTTTCTGACACTTAATGTGACATCATATAGGAATTCATTTGTCCTTTGCTTTATGGCATATATAGTTCTTGGTTAAAGTGGGTAGTTCTCAAGGTTTGCTCTTTAATCTTTGGCATTTGCTGTCTTTTGACTTGCCAAGTTATTTGGACTTTTATAATAGCAAAAGTACGATTGAAATTAGCTATGAGGAGCAATCTGTTTCCTGCCCACCACAAACTTTGATTCATCTCCCATGATGTAATCCATGATTTCATGTTTCTTTCAGAGAAACAGAATTTCTATAATAACAGCAGATCCATAAAGATGGTACATTAGATTAGATTAATTTGTTGGAGAAAAAGATAGCTAATTACTAGTTACAGCCAGTTACAGAAAACTAATATATAGTTAGACAACAATCTTTCTTTTGCTCTCTTTGCTTGATTATTCATTTTTAATGTGATCTCACTATGTAGGCCTGGCTGGCATGGAACTCACTGTAGACCTGGCCTCAAACTCACTTGCGTCTGCCCCCCAGTGCTAGGAATAAACGCACATGTCACCACTGTTATACTTGTTGGTCTTTGTAGAAAAACTGAGGACACTACTCTTGGCAGTCAAGGGGACCTTGGCTCAAACCACTTGACGCTTCTTTCTGGACCTCAGTATCCTCACCCATAAAATAAGAAAATTAGTCCAAATATGTCCAAGACCCATTGCTCAGTAAGCATTCTGAGTGCTCCTCTTCTTGGAGGTCTAATCCATCCCAAACATGAAGTACTGTATCACTTCCAAGCCGTAAGGAACATATGTTGATTTCCTCGGCTTCTCTCCTGCAGCAGAGAAGCTCGCACCCTGCAGGTGCTGGAGACCCCATCTGCCTCAGCCTAGTTTGGCATAGGTGATATCATCACTATTATCAAGACTACTCTTCCTATTCCACAGACTCTCTCCCTAAGTTAGAAAGGACTGCTGGACTCAGCAGAAGAATAAAGCTTGCAGACAGTAGCAGGGGCCTTGTTCTCAGGACCACCCTGGGGCATTTTCCCCTAAAGTTTCCCCATGGTGAGATTTGTGGCAAACTCTTGCCCTGGGCACCTCCGCAGGGTTTTTGGCTCCTCGTATTATAATTGTCTGATCCTGTTTTGTCTGGACTGTCTTACAGGTATGAGACATCTCTGTTGGATTTGGTTCAGTCTCTGAGCCCAAATTCTGCTCCCAAATCTCAGCCCCATCCCTCCAGAACAGCAGGAGCGTGGAACACTTTCCGACCTAGTCCTCAGAAATCTACCTGGAAGAAAGTGGGGACGCGCAGGAGCCCTGAAGACCTGGAGGAGAATCAGATTCTGGAAGACATATTTTTCATATGACTCTGAAGCACATGCTACATAATTTCATAGGAAATGTTTGAATTTCTTTACATACTGATGTAGGATGTTAAATTGCTTGATTACAAAGCAGCCGAGTCTCTCCTTTCACAGGGACCTATCGCACTGGCATCCTCTTAAGTATTGAATACAGAAATCATTCTAACAAATCAGGGTGTCTTTTGTCAGACCAATCAGAAAACAGGCTAAAGGAGGTGGGCTTAGGCATAGGATCTTTTCTGTGCCAAACAGATTAGAAATTTAGAATACTTTCTGCATGTCAGACACCATGGATATCTAGTGTCATTTTAAGAATGGTTTCAACTTACTGATGCAAAAAGTTGGCTTTCCTTCCATAAGGAACGTGTCTACTTCAGAAGGGTTCTTCCTCCTTCACCCTTTCTCTCCTCACTAACTCTAAGTGTGACTGTTCATTCTGAAATTGGAGTTAGTGACCCTGATATCACCACTACTTGGGACCAAATACATATGAGTCATAGTGATCATCAACATGGTCATTGCCACTCCTTACACCAAAAAGTTCAATGGGTTAGAGGGAAGTTCCCAGCCAGACTGTGGCGTTAAACCACACATGAGATGGCAGCCTGGGGAAATCTACCAGTGTCCAGGCAACCACCCCTCCAGTGTCCCGTGATAGATGTTTCTTGTTGACTCCAATTCCAGGTATTCTTGTGAACTTCCTCCTCTGTTGTGTCTAGGGAAGACGGCACTAGAGAAAGAGAGGTATCCAGTGGCTGCAGGTCAACAGGTTTCTTCCGCCCCTGCCCCACTCCATAAGAATGAGTGCTCCTAGTTTAACTGCCCCTGGGTACAGAGTCTAGGAAAGCTTGCTGAGCATCCTTATTGGCCTAGATCTAAATCTTTTCTCTCCAGACTGAGCTCAGTCCTGTTGACTCTACCCAGTCTCCCTTCCCTTCGAGACTCTCAATTCCGTACTCTTCATCTGAGGCAAATACAAGGACAAGACTAATTACTTGTCGTCATTCCCTTTGGAAGTTGAAAGTTCATTACAGATTCCAATTTCCTTTTCAAATTCACCCTGAGAGGAACTAGAACAAACTTGTTCTATTTCAAAACACCTTTAGGATATGTCTTTGGAGTGGCAGAAATGAGTTAGATTTCCAGGACCATCTTCTCTCTGTCCTGTGTGTCACAGGCAGCTTAACTATACCTAGTTCCTTAGACTTTCTATAACCATAGTCACTTGTTCTGAGCATCAGTGTTCTTGCTACTCCAATCTCCAGAAGGATAAGAAATGTAATCTGATCTCTTTATAAGAAGCTTATTTACCCTGAGAAGAGTTATAAACAGCCTAAAAATTTAAGGCTTTTTTGGGGTGCCGTGCCAGTGAATGGAATTTAATTGCTTCTGTGCCTTACCAGCATGGGAAGTTTGTAAGAGGGGAAAAAAAAATGAGTTTTCAGGGAGCATCAATGAACACAATTTTCATTCTTCACACTCCCTGCCAGTTGCCTTCTCTATTCTGAAGGCATTTTTGGTGGGGGTGGGGGGCGGGGTGTTGGTATGAGGGTGGTAGGAAGGGAAGATGTATATAACCTAGTGGCTTTGTTATTAACTAAATAATATATGTTAACATTGTAATCTGTATTAAATTTACTTTGAGATATATGTGTTGTTGCAGAGTATTTGGGTTTGAGCTAATTGTAGCCTATCCCACAGAAGAATGGGAAGAAAGTAGGAGCCATGTGACCTCTCCTGATGATGCTTCCTTCAGTGGCTGGTTGGGACTTGCTTGGCCAGCCTGTAGATGTTTCCTCAAAGCAATACTGCACACACACTGTGGATGCCACAGCTAAGGTATGCCCTCCTTGCAAACTGCCACCCTGTGAGAGAAAACTAATCAGTGTTTATGAAATGGACCCAGAGTGTGTCCACTGGACTCCCTAAGTGAGGCCCAAGGGCTATTTTAAAAGTCAAGATTAATCAAGGAGTACCTTTTGTAGCCATCCCCCTTCCAAGAGGCACACTTGTGTCGCTCCAGACCTGGCCCACAGTGGGGACTTCCCTGGAGCATTTCAGGTGTCTTGAAGAAGGCCTGACTCCCTCCCATAGAGTCACTTTTCACTGGTCCTGCTTCAGCACCAGGTTTATCTTAGAGATTTGCTGACAGAAGTTGCTACAGTGAGCTAAAGGTATATTAGTTTTAACGTTGACAACTGTTTGTGGTAAGTTGGTAAATAGTTTATATGGTTGTTGTTTTCCTCATGTGGTTTTATAATGACATGTCCTCTTGCACATCATCAGATCAGTGGAGTGTAGTTTTAGAGCAAGACCAGAACCCCAAATTATCAAAGTACTATTCTCTCCTTGTTACTTGTTGGGACAATAGGAGTGCATGGTCATTTGAAAAAGATAGAAATAGTGTGCCACATCCCAGTTGCTGTTCCCAGGGAAGCCCCATCTCTTTTCCGTCACCGGGACATCAGCCCTCAATAGGTTCTGTAGTTGCTGGAATGGACAGTTCAGTCTAAGCACACTTCTGAGTCCATTCCCTGAGCATCCCCCCAGCACCTGAGCAAGAAAGATATGTCCCATCACTTAGAGATAGGAGTTGTGGTCCTGCCTGGTGGGTTGTAGGTCCTTGAAGAATCCAAGCAAGGGTTTGCATAGATGCATTGTTCCAAGATCACACCCTTGTGTTCCCCCAAAACAGCCAAAGACCCTGACTTGCTCCCTTCCTTGAGACCAGCCTGTCACCCCCACCTGAACAAGAACACCCCCTCTGAGCAGCTGCCTCTCAGAGGCTCAGGTAGAGAGAGCAGAATCATCAATCAGCCCTCTCTTACATTGGAAATGAAATAAGTAAGCAGTTTGCTCAAATTGTCAAAGATACCTTTGAGTATGGGGAGAAAGCTGAGCATGTGTAAAACAGTCCTTATCCTGAGAGAACAGATAAGCAGACAGCTAGAAAACCAGTTTCATAGATTAGTGACCCATTGCGTGGCTTCTTGACATTTCTGCTTCACTTGGAAGGGGGCTTTCTCACCTCCCGGGCTTCAGCTTTGTAGATATTTTCCCTCCCTGTCATCCTTACCAGAAACACACTAAGAGCTGGATAAGCTTCTTCTCCTAATCCATCGATGCTGCTGCAACAAAACACTGAAGCTTGGTCATTTATAAAGACCAGGTATTTGTTTCTTATATTTCTGGAGGCTAGGTCTAGGATGCAGGTACTGACAAGGTTGAGCTGTCTGGCTATACTGCATCATTCAGAGGGCAGGTGTCTTTATCCTTATATGGTTCAATACCTAACTAGCAGATTACCCTAATGTTGAGGCAAGCCTCCTTTTATAAGGGCCTTATGACCATTAAAGAAGTAGCCCAGTTTGTCTACTATCCCAACCCCCCACTTTTTAACATTGTCACATTAGCAACACCTGAATTTTGAAGTAGACATATGCAAGCCAAACATGTAATCCAGAAATTATCCACAGCTTCTCCTATCTGCACTACTGTAAGTCCTTTATATTCAAGTCTGAGCACTCTGTAGCCAGGATGGACCTAAGATCCTGTTTAATCCACCAATTTTGTTTTACAGAAGAAAGTGTTGTTTGCTTTTAAGTAATTTGTCTGAGATCTCACATCCTGTCAGTGGCAGATCTGGCTACCAGGTTCACATCCCCTCTACAGCATAGTATCTGCTGTCATCTGCTTTTCCAAGAAAAGCATTTTTAAGAATTTCAGCTATAATTGAGCATTCCACTTCCATCTCTCAGGAGTGAGCCCTGCATTTCCTCCTAGGGGACTTTGTCAGTTGGTAGTCCTCAAGGACTGTTCCTACTGTACAGACTTCTCACCTGCAGAAGTGGAGACAATGGGAAGACTACCTAAAATGATATCCCTAAGGGAAAAAAACAAACATGCATTTCCAGATATGAATGGCTTCTCTAAATAATAGAAGCTATCATATCTCTAGTAAAGGTCAGTGGCCAAAATGAAGTGTGAGGCGTTCTAGTGGGGGGAAACCAGTTGGTTGGTACGTGGAGACCAGTAGGAATGTTCTATCACTTATATTGCCAAGGGCGCACAGCTACTTTGTTGTGAGTTGCCAAATCCTAACACTGGTCCTCAGCTCTTCATCAATGTCCTTGGGCACTTGAGTGACACTCACTTTACACACTAGGTACCATTGCCCTCTCTAGGAAAGTGGTTAACATCATGAGCTATGAAACCAGGAAGACTGTGATACAGATCTGTTGAGAAGAACCAGGCATGGTGGTGCATACACCTGTAATCCCAGCACTCAGGTGTGAGTCAGATGGTGGCCCACATAAGGGCATGCTAAATATCAGACGATGGAGTTTATATCTTCACTCAATGAAAAGCCTGAGATACTTTGAGATTACTTGTTAAATATTCCTCTAGCATTAGTGGTGGTCTCTTTTAGAGGAGACAAGATCTAGAAAGATAAATAACACCTATCCAGTGTCTACTAAGTGAGGCTTGTAGATAGCATTCTCTTTTTTTAACCCACACAGCAACTGTTGGAGGTTGTATCTCAGCCAGTAATTCATGTTGCTTCTAGGTGGACTGGGATTGAAGCTATCCATTCTCTGTCCATGTTCTGTGTCCAGTCCAGAATTATTCTTGCCAGCCAAAGCAGGTGGGACATGAAGCAGAGACACCAATTGTCACAGTGTTGTCACAGGCTACAGAGAGATTAGAACTTTGTCACCACCACCCTATCCCACTAGTCACCTTATAGTCGTATGTTTACAGGTCTGGAGAGAAGGTTATTTGACATACTACTACTATTAAGCTTCCTAATAATTCCTCCTAAGTCTGGTTCTTGTGGTAACTCACCCATAGGACAGTTAGGGGCAGTAGACCAGATAACTGACTCATGTGCTAGGGACTGAGTTGGAAAGACCTACAATCTGACTCATGTGCTAGGGACTAAATTGGAAAGACTTCAATTCCTAAAGAAGAATGTATATCAAAGGAAATTGGAATGCCACTGACTGATGAATAACAAGGCCTTTGAGAGAGCGATAAGAAGTAGAGAAAGGTCAGAAATTGCTCTGGCCAGCTCTCTCATAGAAGGATGTCAAGGAGAGTTAGCAAGGTGCTAGGCCCCATTAGTGTCAAGGACAGAGTGAAGGAAAGGACTTCAGAGGCAAAGATGTATTCATTAGTCCTCATACATTACTGATGGGAATGTAAATTAATGTGCATTCACCTCAGAAAATAGCCTGGCAGTTTGAAAATGTCAAACAGTTCAATAATGACCCAGCAATTCCATACCTAGATGTTTCCAAGAGAAATGAAAAGATATGGAAACAACTCAAATGTCCATCAACCAATGAACAGGTAAACAAATTATAGTATATCCATATGCCAGAATATAACTTGGTAATCAAAGGAAATGAATACACACTACCACATAGATTAACCTTGAAAACATGAACTGAATGAATACCTGAAGTCATAAAAGACCACATATGATACCATTACATTGACAGCCACATAGGCAGATTTGTAGAGACAATTGATCAGTGGTCACCTAGGAGTGAGAGATGAGAAGTGACTGATAAAGTCTTAGAGTTTCTCTTTGGAATGTTGAAGATGTTTTAAAATTGAGGTAGTTGACTCCCTGTTAATATACTAACAATGGCTAAACTGTGTACTTAAAGTCATTAAAAAAAAGAAAAAAAAAAAAAAAGAAAGGGGAAAAAAATGTCTGCCTTGCTTTCTGAGTAAGCAGGGTTGCCAGAAAGTAGGGGGTGAACATTTGATCTGGATCACTTCACCCTGAGCATGGGTGAAGGCCACCTTAGAAATCTGCCTATAAAAGAAAGAAGAGGCCGGGCGTTGGTGGCGCACGCCTTTAATCCCAGCACTCGGGAGGCAGAGCCAGGCGGATCTCTGTGAGTTCGAGGCCAGCCTGGGCTACCAAGTGAGCTCCAGGAGGGGCGCAAAGCTACACAGAGAAACTCTGTCTCGAAAAAACCAAAAAAAGAAAAAAGAAAGAAAGAAAGAAAGAAAGAAGAGACAAGAACAGAGTAGAAAGGAAAAGAAAGTCAGGTGAGGTCTGCATGGGAGATCTATACATTTTCACAAGCTGTGGAGCAAGCTTACACTTGACGCAAGTCCTCTGATTCTCAACATAGGTCTTCAAACCCAGAAGGTAATCCATGAACCATTTTCATAATTCCAGAAGGAGAAAAGGAGAACCCCCACATTTCAGGAGATGAAAGCTTCACAGGAATCTCTTCTTCATTCAGAACTGGAAATCACTGTGTCAAGTTGTGGTAACCTTGGTTAGTTGTGTGGGGAGGGGGAAGACTCTCTCATTGGTATAGCTATATATCCAACACACTTGCATTTGTGCTTAATTTGAAAAGCACATTTGAGGGGTCATATGGAAACCTACAGTAGAAGGTTCTTTACACACACACACACACACACACACACACACACACACACACCCGCGCGTGCAAAAGAAATTCAAATGGAATCACCGAATAAAGGGGAGAAAGCCCTAACTTGATATCTCTCACCACCAAATTAAAACTCCAGTGCCAGAAATGGGTTACATTTAATTGAGTTGTTGGCCAATTGGGCCCCATGGAAGCCCCCAAATAACCCAGGCTATTGCCAAGGATATTGGTTGCTCCCCACAAACTGATGATGGTAAGCCCATATTGCTGAAGACAACACCTACATAACTCATTGAAGACAGAGAAGTTGAGATACCTAGATTCTTCATCCCTACTGACTAGCGTCCATAGTATTGTAACTATGTACGATACTAAAGGAGAAAGATAAATATCAACCCAACTACAAGCCCTTCGAACTACAATAGTGATCTGCCTGCAGGGTATGCTGGTGCAGAATGGCACAAAAGCTGTGGAGTCACCAACCACTCTGATTGGATTTAAGGCCCACTCTATGAGATGGAACCCATGCCTGACACTGCTCTGGTAGCGAAGAACCTGAGATCATGGATCTAGGGAAAAACCAAATACTAATGGACTGCTAAAAGAATGTAGCAATAAAGTGACTCCTAATGGCATTCTGCTATACTCCGAGATCATTGTCTTGCAGCCATCATCAGAGAAGCTTCCTCCTGCAGCAAATGGGAACTAATAGAGACCACAACTGGAAAATGTACAGAGAGTAAAAGACCTGGGAACACTCAGTCCTAATCAGGATGTCTTCATCAAATCCCTCAGGTATAAGGTACGAAGAAAAGGCAGAAATAGCCAGAGGGGATGGAGTACACCAAGGAAACAAAGCCCTCTAAATTAACAGGATCAGTGCACATATGAACTCAGAGACACTGAAGCAGCATGCACAGAAACTGTACAGGTCTTAACCAGATGGGATCCTAGAGCTGAAGGAAGTATACACAAGCCCCCATCTCTAACCTAGAAGCTATCTCCAATTGACAACCACTACAGGAGAAAAATTAGTTTTCTCCAACGGAGTTTCATTGGGTATATACAAACCACGCTCATGGGCAGGCCCTACACCCAGCAGCTAATGGCCAACTCAAAACAATGGTATTTTTGGAGGATTTCTGTCTCGTAATGTTTTCTCTAGGCTTTCTTTTTTTAACATTACAGGTCTTTTGCTTATATATTATGGTTTCCTGTTTTGTTTATGGGTTTTCTGTGTGTGTGTGTGTGTGTGTGTATGATTTCCTTTTGCTTTTTCTTCGGCTCCTTTTTTCTATTTTGTTGTTCTATTCTGGTTTGTTTGAGGTGTTGTGTTTTTGTGTTTGTTGTTGTTGCCTGTTTGTTTTCAAATCAGAGAAAGAAAGAGTGGATTTGGGTTGAAGGGGAAATGGGAAGGATCTGGGAGGACTTGGAGGAAAGGAAATTGTGACCAGAATATATTATATGAAAAAAATCTATTTTTAATAAAAATTATGATTATAGAACATGAGCAAACTAATTCCAAAAATGGAGTATATAGGGGTACCAACAAAGGACACAGAAAGCATTGTGGGTAGGAAGAACTTGAAAGGGCAAAAATTATTTCATTGTGGGATGGTTTAGAATAGCAGTTACCCAGGACAGAATCTATAAACCCACTGTGAAATATAAACAAATGAAAGGAGACTACATAGCATCGGCCCTGTGAAGGAGAGTACAGGAAAGCCTGGGCTGCTCACACAGCATCGGCCTTGTGAAGGAGAGTAGAGGAAAGCCTGGGCTGCTCACACAGCATTTGCTGTATAACAGACAGTTCACTATACTCTGTATCTCATCAAATCTGTAGGAGGTGGAGTTCTTTTCAGAGTTTAAAACTGATTTCAGTATAAGCATTTTCCTCATAACCCATCTTGAATCTTTTATGGGGTGAAACTGCACACAAATATACATCTGTGCACACATAAGATTTGAGCTGATTTTTTTTTCACTCAATAATGAAAAGGAAGTTTAACAAGATTCACCAAGGTCATCAGATAGTAAGGAGTGGTTCAAACTCAGAGGTGGGCATGGGGGTCACTGTTCTTTTCTTTACTTCTCTTTCCCATTTTGAGTCAGTATCCAAACTGTCAAGACCATTTTCTACTTTCCAATCCCACCCACTTCCCCATCACTGCCAGTGCATCTCTAGGACATCAGCTCCAGAGGGCTTGCCTATGCCCTGGAATGTATGACTGATTGTCTTTGCCTCACTCTTGTCTTCAAGCAGGGATCCTGCTAGAACCTCCTCTTAGTGTTATCATAAAGGTTGTGTGAGCTAATGCAGTGTGCTCAGCCCAGAACATAGTAAGCACCACATCCCTGACATCCTTGAAGTTGCCTGGGTCTTTCTATCATGTTACACCCTGGTGGAAAGTTAAGTTTTCTGTGACTCTTGGATGTCTGCCCTTTGAGCCTACAGCTCAGGATCCTTTATGACTTGGCTTGCTGCAGACTCTAGACTCCCACTCCTTCTGTTCTTTTCCTCTGCTCTGTGTTCCAGCCCCTCTGAACCATGAGTTCCTGAAAGCACTGTGACAGCCTTCGCCAACTGTATGCCCTCCTTCAGCCTCTCATACCCGGTTTGTGCTGCAATGCCTGTTTCCTTGCCTGATTTCTCCTTTAGACTACACACGAAGCTGGATAGAATAAGATGGCCACTCTTATTCGTCACTAATTCCTCAGAATGCAGCTTGGTTCCTGGCATGTTGCAAGCTCTCCATCATTGTTATCAGACAGCTGGGTCAGTAAGCCCACGAGAGCAGGGGAAGAAGGGAGGAAAGGAAATGGACTTAAGTCCTTTGCAGCCTTGGTACCATTCCAGGTTGCATGCAGCTCTCTCAACAAAGCAGAAAAGGAGAGCCAGAGAGAACTGGAGATGATGGGCTTTGGGACACCTCCATTGCTCCCTCCCCAGTGCCTTATATGCAATAGAAAGCATTTTCTTCCAAATTTAAGATTTATAAGTTCCCTACTTAAAAATCCAAAGACCTGCCCAGGGCTTACAGGATAAGGAGCACAGCCCTAGAGAGGCACATCAGGGCTCTCAGTCTCTGGCCTCATATCCTCCTCTGCCTCATCCACCTCTGTTATTTCCTCTCCTCCATTGCCCACTGTAGCTCACTACTGTTAGACATGTCCCAATGATGCACTTCTCTTTCCAGGTTCTTCTGGGTGACTAACTTGAGACTATCTAAGTTGTCACCACTTTGAGAAATTTCCCTTATGTTCCTGGCATCATGTACTCCTGGCTACAGTAAGACTTGCAGACATGTCCAACCCACAGCCCAGAGGCCACATGTGGTCAAGGATAGCTGTGAATGTGGCCCAACACAAAACTGTAAACTTAACCTAAAACATTTTGAGTTGTCTGGTTGTTTTTTTTTGTGACTTTTGTGTATGATTTGACTGTGCAGTTCTCAAACATGAACACTGTGTATAATAAGTCATATCATCATATTGTAGTATCAAAAAGTTGGCCATGCGGCAAGTTGAGAGCCCTTGGTATGGCCCATCTCATCATGCCATATTGTACTGGATGCTGCTTTTCTTATTAGAGTTCCAAGTGCCCAAACTAACATATGCTATTTGGAAAAGCTAGCCTCACCATTTGTGAAACAGATATCCAGGTGAATTATTGATACCTTCTGAGTTCATGAAATTCCTTGTAAAAATGAAGGTGATAAGTCTACCTACAGAGTTTATGCCTGACATGCTGACCTAGCCCTGGAATGTAGATGAGAAAAAAATCAGAATGAAAAGATCAAAGTTCTCAAGAACATGAAGTAGGCACTGAGACATGTCTCCTTGGAAGATGGCCAACCGAAAGGCCTGCACGCAGGGAGCAGTGTTGGTATTAGAAAAGCACAGAGGTAGCTGGCCAGACCAGCCTCGTTGGACAGCTGACTCCTCCCCTTTTCTATGGTCTGTAGACTGATTGGCTGACCCCAGGCTGACACTACCACACAATTGTTCACCGTGGACTACCACCTGGATGCCTCCTCTTTGGTTTTCCCAGGTGCTGCCCACCCTCTCCTTCTCTACACCCTTGCCAGCTTTAGGTCCTGAGGTGGCCAATAGGATGCTGAGATGAGGGAGACCATGCTGTATCCAGGTGAGAAAGAGTGAACCCTCACTTTTTCAAAATCTTCTTCTCAGAGAGATTTTAGTTTGTTGGATTTATGTAGCAATGGGAAATGGTTGACTGTGTAAATTTTCTGTATTTTCCAGGGACGGTTATTTATGGAGGGGGCATTTTTAACTCAAGTCCTAGAAATGTTAAATCATCATAATAAATTCATGCTATTCAGACTTTCTTACATTGTAATAATTTTTTTCTGAGCATGAATGAGGAGATCCATGAGTTCTTTAATATGCCATTATGTATTTCTTCTCAGAATGGCACAGCTTACGACATCAAGCTGGGGAAGAACAGAAGGAGATTTACTGTCTCGGGGGTGGGAGAAGTTGAAGGATGCTGTGTGAGAAGACCGGCTTGGAGCAGTGATCGCAAAAAGAACTCTGGTCCCTTTGGGCTTCTCCTGGGGTGGAAGGAACAGCCACAGCCTGGGTCTGTTTGGCATTTCAGCCCCACCCCTTCCCACCTGAGCTTGGGAAGGTTCACTGAGCAGAGAAATGGGACCGGGGATGCCGTGGCATTACATCTTGTTCTGTCCAGGGACAGATATCATAGTGAGGCTGGTGTAGAAATGAAAAACACATCTCCTCATGATGACAGTTCTTATCCAAAGCATTAGGCTGGTTGACAGCCATCTTACTAGAACATTCTCCCTCGTCTTCCCTCCTCACCTGAAATCTCATGTGCACCTCTGGATTCATGGCCATTCTCAAACTCTCAAGGAATCTGTTATAAAAAAAAATTCGGGTATCACCAGTCTTGGGTGAAAACTTTGTCTTGGGAAAGTGCATCACTCTGGATGCCTAGCAGCACACAGTACAGTGCAGCAGAAGGTCAAGGTGAACTGAAGTGCTGTTTTCCTCAAGGTCAGTGCAGATACAAGTCTGAATAGTGGCCCTTGCCTAGCTTTCCTAGGCAAAAGAGCGGTGTGTTTAAAGATGTGGAGTCTGGAGATCTAAGGTAAACGTGACATTTAGTGTTGTCACCTTGGCAGGACCAAGAATCACTGGGAGACAGGCCTCCAGGCACACCTTGATGAATCATCCAGGAGACAGGCCTCCAGGCACACCTTGATGAATCACTGGGAGACAGGCCTCCAGGCACACCTTGATGAATCATCCAGGTTATGTTAACCTCTGAGGATGCTAGGGATGGTATCTTTTTCAGGAAGACTCACCCACTATGGGTGGCACCATTCCCTGACAGGGATCCTGGAGTGTATAAAGGGAACTGAGCAACAGTACACATCCATCTCTCTCTACTGCCCAGCCGATTCAAGCTTCTAACTGCTCTGCCCTGAACTGTAAGCTAAAATAAACCCTTCCCCCCTTAAGTTGCTTTTATCAGAGTATTTCATCGTAGCACCGTAAGAAAAAGAGAGTGAGCAAACTCACAAACAGCCTTCAATGCTCAGCCTATGCTGAGCAAGGCCCATGGGAAGAGACTTGTGAGGTCCAACCCTCTGCAGCAGTGTATTGTCTCCCTGGTGCTCCGTTAGCATCCTAGGCTCAATTCCTGTCTGTGTGACAGTGTTCAAGTCCCTAGAGCAGGCCAAATTGAGTGTTTCAGCCTGCATAGTGTAGATGACATACATATTCACACCTGCCTTTGCCTTTGCCTTGCTCAAATCAGGGATCCGAAGAAAGGTTGTTCACATACCTACTGGGATGCACATCGGGTATTTTCACAATTTATCTGAAGGCTAGCAGGTGACAGCAGACCTCTCTGAACCATGGAGAGCTAGGGACTCCATGACTGCCAGCAAGAACTGACCTGCCAACTCCCAATCATGGCTGCTTCCCACAGCATGTCCTGCCTCAGGCAGGGCTTCCAGCTCCTTCCTGGCCCCAGCAGAGTAGCCTACCACCCCAATTTTAGAGTGCTGCGTACCTGTTTTTCTCCCGTCTGGGACTTTATTATCCACACAGGGCCCTGGCTTCTTAGTGCACCTGACTTTACAGACCTCAGCCTAGATGAATGTCAGCAGCAGGCAAAGCTGAGAGCTGGTCCAAGACTGGGATTCCTGAGCTGTAGTGGCTTCTACTGGTGCAGGGACTCATGAAGTTGGCCTGGCCTAGCTGCCTTGAGAGGCATGTGTCATAGGTTTTTCAGGTTAGAGTCCGTGACTCCCAGGCACAATATGCCTCCCAGTTCCGAGAGACCGACCACTCACTCCCTCAGGCAGTGAAGCTTTCAGGCCACTTTGTGTTTCTCTGTATGTTTCCTCATAAGTCAAGGAACCATGGAAGCTTGACAGGACAATTGGTGTTAGACACTAAGCTTGTGTACCCTGTAAAGTTTGCAAACGTCATTGTATCGTAGCAACTACAACTGTGTTGATCCTGAAAAAATTGTCACTATAATCTGTATATTCTGTTTCTGATAAAGGTATAAAAAGTCTGATTGCTCTTGATAAAATTGCCACAGCTTAAGTTTTGCTGTGGACCTGCCAGCCTGCCTGATTTAATTCCTCATGCCATCATATCAAGTGACTTTGGCCCTGTTAGTAAGTGTGGGCACTTACATACTGGGATGCTGTTGATGACTCTCCCCTTCCTCACTCTACCTTGCCCCGCCCCACACACACACACACACGTGCACTGTCCTTTCACACCTGTCCTCTCTATTCAGAATGGAATAAATAGAGCTGGGGAGGTAGCTTAGTAAGGTTGCTTGCTTTGTAAGCATAAGGACCGGAGTTCAATCCCCAAAGCCCAAAAAAAGCTGGGTGTTATGGTGCACATCTGTAATCCCAGCACTGAGGAGGCAGAAACAAAGGG
>CABHPQ010171932.1:0-17502 GCA_902168405.1 Peromyscus aztecus | reverse complement strand
AGTTGCTGTGGTCATGGTGTCTCCTCACAGCAATAGTAAACTCTAACAAAGACAATATTCAGGCTGCTTGAGGAAAGGTGGAATGGACAGGGAACTGCTATTGTTCACATTGGCCACAGTTGTTGGCTTTTATTTTTTCAATATTTTTTCTTTATTTTTAATGGCCTGTTATCCATACGCAGTACAATGCGGGCTTAACGTTTGGAGATTAAATGGGAGCCACCCAACTATTTTGTGCTAAGCTTAGAATACAGAAAACTTCTAGAAATGATTCAAAGAATTCCTGTATAGCCTTCACCCACAGTCTTCAGAGTTCACACTGCTGCTCATTTGCTTGGTCCCTCACTGTTTCTCAGACATACACACAACCATACCATTATTATTTTCAAATATACTTGAGGGTAAGCTGAAGATTCACTACCCTCTGTCTCCCAAATAGTTCCGAAAAACAAGGGCAGTTTCTTCATAACTGAGGTGATCAAAATCAGGATATGGGCAACGTGCCATCATCTAATATAATGCGTGGTCCCCGTTGAGCTCGTCAGTTGCTGCACTAATAGTCCTTACTAAAACCAACCCCAGGGGCACATTCTGGCCAAGGTTCTAATCCAGAATCATGAATTGTGATGAGTTGCCATATTTCTTTAGAGGAGTATAAACCATTTATTTAATAGAGTATTCCCCAATGTGGGCTCATCTGATGTTTCCTGATAGTTTGATTCAGATTATACATTTTTGCAAGAAAAAGTGGTGCCATGTCCTCAGGATGTTGAACAGGAGGCTCCTGACAGCTTCATCACAACCCATGATACATGAGCCAGGATCATCTGGGTAAGGTGATGTTGGCCAGGTTTCTCCACTGTGAAAGGACTTCTCTTTTGTCATTTATCACTATCTTAGTGGAGGAGGCTCTTTTGAGACCATGTACTTGTTGTTTCTCAAACTTTCTTCAGTGGAATCCATAATCCAGCAAAATTTCCACACCTCCCAATGAAAACCTGTCTCCCACGTTGGGCCCCCGCCTTCCATTCCACCAGCCCAGTGCTAGAGACTGAGAGCAGAGTGTTTGCTTCTTGTCCTCCAAGTATTCCCTGGGGTGAGAGCTACAAACCCCAAGCCAGGCAAGCCCAGCCAAGGGATCCTCCTCTGAGGGAAATAGGAGGTCCTCTGAAACAATTGGGCATTAAGGGACAAGAAGAATTTGAATGGTCAGAAATCTGGAGAAGCATGATGATCTGTATCCATAAACCAATCTTCAGGGTCCCAGTAAGGTGCTGGGACAGTGGCCATCACCTCAGGAGCTCCTAGCACCCCAGGGAGATTGGTACCTCTAGATTTACTTCTGATCTCTATTCAGAATGGGGCCAGGTGAGCAAGGAGGCACTGCTGAGAGTGTGCAGGGCAGGGCATGAGGCCATGGAAGGACTCCTCCAACCCTGCCACTTCTTATACAGGCAGTAAATGCTCTGTACCAGGCCTGGAGCCAATGCTGAAGTAGTTGATTGTTAAATGGGCAGATGTCTCCAGCCCAGCAAGCAGTCTTCTGCCCAGAGTGGCGGACAGAATAAAGGGATGGAAGGAATACTGTGTGAGCACCTCTTTCTGGGGACGCATGTCATATGTAGGGATGCACTGTGAGCACTTACAGTATGCTCCACCTCTGCACTTGCTCCTGTCTACTGCCCCTTCTAGCACTTGGCAGAGAACTTCAGATACCCTGGAGTTGGGACAAACCTTGAGACTCAAGAGACTCACTCACTCCTTAGAGAAGGAAACTGATGTGCAGAGATTTGCACCTCCCTAGGGAAGCCTGAGTCCATTTTTGTGACCTGTAGTTAGGCTGTGTACCTTTGAGGTTTGATAACCCAGCCAAGAGGCTGCTGAGCCTCAAGTCACATGTGTACTCTGAACAGGGAAATCTGTCCATCATAATGGCAACACTAAGAGAGAGATCTGCTGTCAGGAAGACCTGAATTCAGTCCCAGCTCAGCTATGCACTCTGAGACCTCCACAGTCCACTGAAACTTACCTGTATTGTGAGGCGTTGGGAATAACTAGGGTGGTGTCATGATGACTAAGCGCAGCAGTTTAAACAAGGTCCTATGCCTTCTCAGCATATTCCCTACCCCGTCCTTAGGGTATTTTGTAGTTATTCAGGTTCGATGTCCTCTGTTCTTCCATGCCTTCCACTCTTGGTCAGCCTAGCACCCACTCATCCTCCAATACTTGGATCAGGTGCCTCCTCTCCAGTCTAGGCTGCTTGCCTTCCCTCTTCTAGCTACCTGGCCCCATGCAGTTGTCTTCTGACTGTCTAGGAATGAGGAACAAGGGCAGCTGGTTTTAGTCCAGGCTCCAACTGCTTTCGTGCAGTATGACTTAGGGCAAGTTACCTACCTTGTCCGAGTTTCTGGTTGTTTCCATCAAGGAAAGCGACATCACCTTACAGATTGGCCTCCAGGATTACAGATGAAAACCAGCATCTCTGTAAGGTGCTGGAAGGTTTGTTCATTGCCTTGACCTCTTCACCCTAATTCTGAGCCCAGTGGTATGTGTGCTATGAATGGATGGACACATTAGGGAAAAAAATGCTGTCCCCCTGTGATTTTTACTTAAAAGTAGAGCTATAGAGGTCAAGTCTAACCCAAAGAGAAAGGCCTGATGATTGGAGCTGAGGCCCTGAGCAGGGCTGCACTGGTGTGAAGTGAGGCTTAGGCAAGTGTGTGGGGCCTGCCCAGTGGAACCTCATGTTAGTTTATAAGGCTACACATCCTGCCTACACTGGTAGAGACGACCCACAGTGGCCTCATTCCTGAGGACTCTCTGATGTTCAAGAGGAAAGCAGGGAGTAGAAAACCAAGATGACAGCTAGTTTCTGGTCCCCTGGATCTCATGTCACCCCGAAGTGCATGCCCCCCCCCCAAACATGGATCCCAGGAAGAGATGGGGAGGAGCCATGACAAAAATTAGTCACAATGGAGATCCTGAAGACAAGAAGCCTTAGCTGGAGAAGCAAGAGGCTTCAGAAGTGGTTAGTAATGTAGGAATCAGTCTATATTCAATCTTACAAATACTTTTAGGGTTTTTCCCGAGTTCAGCATCCTGGGAAACAGCTGACAAAGAATAAAATACTTTCACTTTTCCAGTAGCTGCAGAAAATGTTAGTAAATATAACATTTATTTTGATTTAATTTCCTCTTGTTAATAACAAATAAGGAAGCTAACTTGGATTTGAGGCTTCTCTCTCTTTCTCTCTCTCTCCCCTTCCATACTGTCCCTCCATCCCTGTCACCACCAGGGACACACTAGCCTCGTGGGGGCACCACTTTCTCCCCTCCAGAACTCCAGATGCAACATGAGTTCATCGTGAGAAAGAAGCACAGTGGTTGTTATAGATGTAGCTGTTTTATAAGCAAACTGGAGATCTGCAGGAAATAGGTAGTAAAAGGGGAGGAAAGGGAGACACGGTGCAAGGGTATAGGGTGCAAAGAATATGCTATCAGGAAAGACTGACAGCCAGAGGGAGACAAGGGACGTGACAACAGCCCTTCAGCTCCAGGCAACCTTTTAAAGGGACTTACCTTTTTTAGCCACATTTTTTTCTCAAGGATAGTGACAATAGTTGTAGAATTATTGTGGAGAATAGATGAGAATCTAATTAAATAGCTCTCACCCCCCACCACCACATCTAGCACAGGGCAAGCACCCCACAAATGATAGTTACATCCATGCCTCAGAGAGTGGAGTCTCATTCAAATCCCCGATTGTACCACTGCTAAGGCAAATCACTGCCTAGTTCTGTCTATTCTCTCTAGAAACAAGACATGGTGTGACAACATATGCCTGTAATCCCGGAAGACTGAGGTAAGTTCAGGGCCAGCCTGAACTACTTGGTGAGACTGTGGGAGGAGGGGAGTGAGCTGAGGTACTACCATCAACACACCAGGCATCTAACTAAAGACCCATATAAAATGGAAAAACTTGTGATGCTGGCTTCCTCAGTGGAGGGCAGAAGGAGCCAGAGTCAGGCTTGAAGGCTTGATTGCACCCTTTCCTCATCAAATTAGCTTGCAGCTTGAGGCCATCTGAAGCAGGAGGAAGGCAGCAACAGGTAGAAGCAGTCACAGCAGCTTCAGGGATGCTCGTGGAGTAAGGAAAGAGCAGAGGATGCAGGTGTGTCAGGTGTCAGCTAACTGGGGGCCCTGCATGAGAGTAACAGCAGCCAAATGTATATGCACCCAGCATGGTAAAGATTATCCCAGGGTGGTGTGGGCTGGCTGAGCTTTCCGAAAACTAACATAAGCGGCATGGTGTCAATTTTAAGCTCTGGGTGGGATGCCAGCAGTCAGTGGAATATAATTAAGGGAAGGGGGGGGAGGACTGTAGCCCAAACCACATTCATTCTGAGCATGTATTCAGTCAAAGATACGTGTGTGTGTGTGTGTGTGTGTGTGTGTGTGTGTGTGTGTGTGTGTCCACTTCTCAGCACTTTAGGGGTGGTATTATCCCCATTTAAAGAAATCAAGGCTCATAAACATTGACCAACTTTTCAAAGTGACACAGAAGGCGCTGGAGGGAACTGGGAGTGGGATCCTGATGAGCCACAGCACAAGCTTTCACATTCTCTGCTCTCAGACACTGGCCTCTCCACCTTCTCTTAATGGTGCAACTCCTGGTTGGACCACCATCACTATCTGCAGAAATGAGGTCAAGCAGAATTACCTGAAGGGATTCATAGAAAGGCTTCCAGGAGAAAGGATCTGGGGTTAAAAGAGGGGTCTGGGGGAGCAGGAGCTAGCTAGCTAGGCCTGGAGCAGCTGGGAGTGTTGGGGACAAGTGGCAGGAGCCAGAGTGGCAAGAATTTGAAGGGAGGGGAGGAGGTGGTTTATGGTGATGGATGGGAGTTTAAAGCAAAGAACTAAAGCCCAGAAACCCAGTGGGAGGGGTGTTTTGGCTATGCAACTTACTCCACATGTGCCATTAGCGCTACTTCAAAGACATTTTCAGAACATCTACCTCTTTGGAACAAGCCCCAGTGATCTATAATTTGTCCTTGCAGGCAGAGTGACTCAACAGTGATGACAAATCTAACTGCCAGAAGTTAATAGTCTATTGAAGGTGATACATCAGTGGCAGCTAATAATTTGTGTTTGAAGAGAGATTCTATTTTGGGAAATGGCCAAGTGGCATTCACGGTCAAGTCTGATGCTGTTGCCTTGGGCTAAGCTGAGCTGGGTCCCTGAGCTCAATGCCCACATATCCCTTTATCCACCTTACCGGGCAGGCAGGCAAGCAAGCAGGCAGGTAGATTCTAGATTCAGCCTGATTCACACACCAGCCCTACCACCCTATACTAGAAGGATCTGTAGAGGAGTTGCCAAGCTCCCCAGACACTTTTAATAGCACAGACCGGGAGATGGAGACAGTGCAGCACTGGCCAGAGAGAGGCTCTGGCATGTCTGTGTCCCGTTCTACCAGTGCTCTGAATGTGGAAGGGATAAGGACGAATGGGACAAAGCCAACTCTTTAGAACAGCTGGAAGGAGACAGGAAAGAAGTCAATGAAAGGCCTCAATGTTATTTTCATATTGGCAGCATTGAGAAGGGGAATGTGGAAAAGACTTGGACTTCAAAGGGGTAGGGGAAGAGCTGGAAGAACTTTGAAAGACCTTCTTGGGCGTGCCCAGTCACTGAAAAGGTGCTGGGGATAGATCCAGGGTCATACTTGAAGACAGCGCCACCCTACAGGATGGCCATACAGAGACCATATTGGTCAACTTCCCACCTGCTGTTAGACCTCGGTGCAGTGTAAGCAATGTTTAGGGGAGAAGTGAAGTATGTAGCGATGAAGTTCCTTGTATCTGCCACCTGTGTCAAAGTGACTCATAAACTGATAGCTGAGGCAACTGGGGGGTGGGCACACAGGCTGCATGATGCAGCTATCTTTGCTCGGGGTTATGCTCTAAATAAAAGGTTTATAGTAATGAACAGATTGTCTCTTGCAAATAGGGGCTTTATAAAGTGACATCCTGCACTGCAGGGGGGCGGGTATCAGTAGTGGAGGGGGATAAGCTAGAGGACATAAAACAGAAATTGGTGTAAACTTGACTTGGGCTATCTTGATTCTGCAGATCAAAAGTGTTTTGCTAGGAAGGATGTGTGAGCCTTGGGGCCCATAGCTCCCTGTAATCTCATGGAACATAACATTCAGCAAGCTTTCAAGGGCTCTGTACCTTGCCTCAGAGGTTAATAGATTGCATTTTGTGCTCAATATGCTGAACACACAGTAGTTGCTTGGTGTGCAGTCTTACCATCCAGGGTTTATTTTATACAACTGGTACATTCATGATGCTCTGGTGATGGCATCTCTCTATTCAGCCATGTGTTGTAGAGGCAGAAATGGCTGACAAGCATCTCAGCCAATCGTCTCTGGTGGCAACTCCAAGGGTCCCCACAGCCCTAAACCAGAGCACCTCTGTTACAGGCTATTGTCCCAGACACAAGAGTGACAGTGGGTGGTGAAGACAAAGGAGTAGATGGTGTGGTAAGTGCCCTCAGGCCTGAGAATGACTGGTACCTGAAGTTGGCTTTCTCTAGCTGGTAGGATGTATTTTGGTTCTTAATATCCTACAGAAACCATAGTTTAACATAGTTCAAGCCTCAAAACCTATAAACCCTCTCTCATTGCCCAGAGAATGTTTTAGAAAATACTGTTCTACCCCTCACAGGGGTATTACAATCTCAGACATGCAGCTACTGGAAGGTAACTCTTCCAAGAAGTCTGACTTCCTGGGATGGGCAGAGCTGGCTCTCCCTTGAGTTCAGATCCTGTTGGGAAGACCTGGGCATGGGACTTAATTTAGGGATAGTAGTCTACTCTCTCTCATAGAACCATCCCACAGTGGAGTCACAGCTTTAAAGCCCTGTCCATGTTTGCTGATACATGGAGGTCTTTCTTCTCTAGGTGATACTTCTGGGACCTGAATGAGACACATGGGACGGGTGCTTGGCACCAGTAGGAGATGTGGGAAAAGGGGTGGTCCATGGGTGCCAGAGAGTTCTCTGCAGCTCTTCTTATCACTGCCCTTGCCACCCCTCTTTGGAGAAGCCAAGCAGAAGTGAAGCAATGCCCCACACCCCAAAATGATGGATGGCCTCCTGCTCCCCAAGGCTCAATTTCCCTCCTGCAGAACTTAAACTATACAACTTCCCTACCCCTAAGTATGAATTGTGATGAACTCTTGGATCCTTTTCATCCTAGACCAGATTTCAGGGTTGAATGCTGAGAACTAGGCTAGAAAGGGAAAAGAGCACTGAGAAAGTACTTTTCATGAAGGACCTGAGAAAAAATGTGGCTGGTATTCCTCTGTCCAAGCTATCACTCAGGAGTCCCACTCCTGGTCTCCAGGAAACCCTGTTTCTTGTCCTTTCCCATTTAGGACATTACTCACCTGCTCCCAAGGCATCTAAGACATTCTATGTCATGTCTAAGTGTGGGCAGATAGCACTCAAAAGAGACTTCCCAGAGTGGAACTCCAGCTCATCTCCCTCCACACTCTCCCCAGGACATGGACTCCAAGGGCATCATCCACACTCCTGTTTTCTCCATCCAGGCAAACTGTCCTTGCAGGTGCAGGGCCAAGAGCAAAAGGCTCCGTGGCAAAGTTGGGATTGTGTCCCTCCCCTCACTGGAGACACAACATCACCTTGCCCAACTCCAAGTCCATCCTCAGGTCAGATAGGTCCTCTTTCCACTGGTCAATGGAAATGGGGACTGTAATGTTTATGCCTAGGCGCTGTGACCAGTTCTCCCCCAGGGAGCCCAAACCATGAATTTGCAAAGGAGACTTTCTCAAATATAACAGTTGAAGTTTTCTTCAGATGAACAGGCCTGCCTTTTATTGTTCCCACACACTGCTGGGGTCACAGTGAGGACCTGTATGGCAGATCCCAAGAAAAGAAAGGTCCTGGACAGACCTTGACACCTTGAAACACAACTGGAAAGAACCTGAGAGGCACAGAGCAGTAAGAACTCTTTTGAGTTATTTTTTTTTTTAAACTGTGCTTTATTTAGGGCTAAGCTGGAGAAAGCGTCATCCAATAGTTACAGAAGGTTACAAGGAGTTTTCGGGAGTCAGTGTGAAAAGAGCAGTTGTACTGAACTGCAGCTGATTTTTTTTTTTTTTTTTACAACATCTGGACATCCTAAAAGGAGGAGTCAAGAGAAAGAAAAAGAAAACTAAATGAAGTAAAACAACAACAAAACAGACAGAAAGAAAAGGGAGGAGGCCTGAGAGCAACCAGAATTTCGTCGTTCTAAAGGAAAGAAAAAATGGTAGTTTCGAGACACCTCTGGCCTCCAGATGGACATCAATGAGAAGCTCTTGAGGCAGAATGCACAGCAAGTCTTCCCAAGGGTGCAAATAAATTATAATAAATATGTTATACTTTAAAATATATGTGTTCTTAAATAATTCAGTGTTTTTTCTGATTCTGAGTTTTTTTAAGCAATGTCTTTAACTGCTCTAAAGTCATTTACCAAAGATAAATATCGTGCTTTCATTAAATAGTTTTCCTTGTTTTTCTCTATCATTACAATTAAAAGTCCTACAAAATATGCAAATTTATTTACAGAAAAACAGAGCCGGCATCATTTAAACATCCCTGTTTTTCAAAATTCCTTGTAAACAGTTTCAGAAATTCTTCAAAGATTGTTTGTTTTTCTCTCTCTTGTTTAAGGTTTTGTGTGTGTGTGTGTTGTCTAGTTGTTTGAAGATGAAAAGTTCCCAGTTCTCCCTGACCTGGAAAGTCTCCGAACAAGCACAGAAGGCGTGTGAAGCAGAGGTGAGGAGGGCGGAGAGAGCGCGCGGCTCCCGGGAGGGCGGGCGAAGCGAGAGGCGGCAGGACGCTTCCGGAGAGACGCTTCCTTGCGGAGGTGCGCTTCCGGCTGGAGTCCGCAGGTCTGGACAGTCCGGCCTGGCTCTTGGGGACCGAGTCCGACAGCACTCGCGGGGAGACGGGATCGATGCTCAGTCTAAACTCTACAGAAGTACAGTCCTACAACATCTGGGATTTTAGCATAACGCTAACTTCTATAAGGTTTTTTTTTTCCTTTTTTTATTTTTTATTTTTTTGCTTTCCTCTAATTTTTTTTCTTCTATGATATAGGTATTTTAAACTTTTCCTTTTAAAATTCTGTACAACTATTATGATTTTAAGAGGGGGAAGAGTTAGAAGCATTTACAGACTTTCCACAACAGTTACCTTGCCTTCGAAGTCCCCTGGTTCCCCTTGTGTTCTCACTCTTCATGGTTAATGATTTAATATCTTTGTTGCTTTCCCCAAATATCCACCAGTATGTTTATCTTAACAGCTCCATCCGGACATATAATACAGAAAACCATAGGAAAGTTTCAGAGACTTCAATGGGGGTAATCAAAGCGCCTCTCGAAGTATCAAAGAACTAGTATCTTGCTGTTTTAAAAGCGTTGAAGCAATATTTTTTCCTGTTTTTTTTGTTCATTTTTTATTTTTTTTGTTTTTTTTATTATTTTTTATTACATTTTTTCATAGAATCGCTCTAAGCTGTTTCAAGAACAGCCAAGGAGGCAGGAAGGAGTTTGGTCTCCATTCCACCTCTAATTGACAGAGCTACACATCTGCAATAAAAAGTTTGGTCCTTTGGTCCCTAAATAGCTAAAGGAATGACAGAGATGCTCAGTGGCGGCCTCCCAGCCGCCTGCTGGGGACCAGGCCCCGCTGCACGCTTGCCCCTGCCTGCTTCCGCCGCGGGCTGGAAAAGCCCCAGGATAGGTCGGCAGCTGCAGTGTCTCCTCCTAGTGCCCAGCCCTTCAGCTTCCCCATCTGGGCTCACGTTATTTTGTTTTAAAGTTGCGGGGTTTTGTTTGTTTGTTTTATCTCATTTTTCTTCGTCGTCGTCATCTTTATGTTGTGTATATTTTTCCCCAAACACGTGCCCTCTGCACTCCATAGACGATATACTTTCCTTGAAGAAATGTTACAGTCACACAGAGTGTCTGGAGTCTTCAGCTTGATTGGTATTGGCTGATATGTCAAAGGTGTCATCCAACAGTTCTCATTTATAAATAGAGAGAGAAAGAGGTTTGTTTTTAATGTAGCCCGTTCAGCATCCTGCCCTAAAATGAAGAAAATCAGGGCTGATTAAGCCAAGTGTGAAAACACAGAATGCATTCAAACACCAAAAGGACCCTGCCTTTGGGGAAGATGGGACTTCTGGGGGATGGTGGGTGGGAAGGAAGAGAGACCAGTATGAGAATTAGTCATGATCATGATACAGCCAAAAGAAATTCATTCTTCTATATTCAGACTGAGAAACCACTGGGCAGTCTAGTGATGACGGTTATTGCTGGGGCTTAAAGTTGGAAGAGAATTCTTGATTTGGCTTCCTTAAGAAGGGTTCTGGATTAAGGGACTGCTAGATCTAAGGGAAGAATTTGGGACTGCAGGATATAAATTTGTAATTAAACTTGTCCCAAGGGACCTAGCCCAGATACCATATGTATACAGAAGCCTAGCAAACAAGACAGCAGAAATGTGGCAGGCCAAACCAATCCCCCCAGCTTGAGGAAAACAAGGAAGACAGAGCTAGCTGCTTCTCAAATTTTGCCAAATCCGTGCCCAGTTTCTAACCAACAACTCCTTCCCCAAGGTCAGTAACTATTTGCGAGGCTGTGTGTATATATATGTATATCTGGATATATGTGTAGAATATATTCACCTGCACATATGTGTATATACATGGATATGTGTGTATGTGAATGCATCTGTGCATACACATATGCACATACACAATACTTTCTCATACATGCCAGGGAATTTAGAGGAAAGTCAGAACTTCCAGGGATTGGATAGGAGAACCTAAAAAAGGTCAAAATAGATTTAATTATCAAACTTAAACAAATTAGCTGAAACAGTTCTTGGATTCTGTTTCCAATGGTGGTTTTTGTTTTGTTTTGCTTTTAAGGAAAAAAAAAAAATCATGATCTGACTAGAACCAGAAGGCGAATGCTTAATCATTGTGAATTAACAAATGAGACTCATCTCCATTCTAGCAAGCAGCTTCCACTTATACATGGGGGTGACTGGTTACATCAAGAAAATTATAACTGCAAAGCCCCCACTGGAGGGGACAACGTCATGCGTGTATCAATCCATGCTGGCAGGTTTTCACACTGTTGATTCAACAAACAGCAAACCGTACACAGCAGTCTAAACAATTACAACACCAAAGAAAATAATAATAAAATTAAAAAACACTTGTCAAGGACCCTTTTTCAGTTGTAAATAAAAAGATGCATTTTGCTTTTGTTGCTACTGTTTCTTCCAGACCAACCAAAAATACCCTCCCATGACCCCCACCACCCCTCCCTCCCCACATTCAATTTAGCAGCAGTGGCTACAATACAAACCTTACAATTTTTACCAGGCTCTCTCTCAGAGACTCTGGTTTTGGACTCTAGCTTTTTGGCTTAGAATTTTTTTTTCTTTATCATTTTGTTACTATAGATATTTTGGTTTTGGTTTTCATATTTCCTTTTAAGGTGAGATTTAAAATAGACTAGCTCGAAAAAGACCAAACCTAGGAAAGTGTCAATTGAAAAAGGCCCCCAAATTTCTAGAAAAAAATAAAATCACAATATTTTCAAGTGCAAGTAAATCAACCACGCAGAAATATTTTAAGATGTTTTCCTTATTTTTAAGAAAAAAAAAGAATGGTTTATACAGTTAAACGATCCCATGTTTGATAATTGAGGAATTTGTCTTTTAGTTTTACTAATTTTTTTGTTTCGTTTTGTTCTTTCATTTTGGTTTTTTTTTTTTTTCTTTCTCTATGTGACATCTAGAGAAGCATTTAAAAAAAAAAAAAACGCCGAACAAGAAAAACCAAACAACAGAAAATAAAACCACTGCAAGCACCGAGAACGAAAAAACGAAAAGGAGCACAACAAAAGAGACCGTGGCAGCACAAGGGTTAAGAAAATGCACGTGTGATCATGACTGGCCAATCATCCACGGGTACGACATCCAAGGAAAAAAAACGCTCCAATCACAGCACCTCCACGAAACTTGACGGCAAGTGTCATGCAACCGATTCTTGGCCTTTGTTACATGACGCCATCATGTCACACTGTGAACTTCGAGTTGATGTGAACTTACGGATGGGGGACTTTTCTCCACTTTCATGTCATTACGTGAACTTTAATCCTAGCTCAGCGCGAGACTGTGGTGGATTTGACTGGCCCTGGTTGGGTTGTTGGAATTTGGTCGAATGACAAAAGAAGAAAAGATTTATATATATATATTTATATATGGAGAGAGAGAGAGGGGGGAGACAAGAGAGTGGGGGGAGAGGGCAGGGTGAGCGGGCGGGATTAGAGAGGGGGAGGGGCAGGGAGAGGGCTGAGGGCAAAGAAGGGGGAGGAAGAAGTTAAAACAAAAGGAAAAGGGAAAAAATATTTATACAGCACCAGACCACAGCATCAGTCTAAAAGCTTGGATGAGAAAACAGCATTCAAATCATAGGGGAACCGAAGGGAACTCAGAGGATGGAAGAAGCCAGCAGACGGACAAGGACAAGGTGAGCACATCAACACACACATATACACACACAGCTACTTATGCAGACACATGGCACACTGTGAGCAGGAGCAGAACCTCACACGGGGGCCCCTCAGGGCACCCATCATGCGTCGGGAGGAGGAAGGGAGACAGGCAGTTTGGTGAGGGGGGCCAGAAAAAAAATCAGCCCCTCACACCACCGTAGCCAGCAAGCAGGTGTTGGGGAGCAAGCTCTGTTAACACCTTCGGTTCTTTCTCCCCCACATGTCCAGCTCTCCTCACCTGAGGGCCTGCAGGGGAGCCAGTGTGCCCTGATGGGCTGTGCACCTGGGACAGCTGAGTCTCCTGAGGCACTCTGCCACCACAGTGTAGTCCACCTGGGCAGCACCCTCCCACCTGAGGATCCCCACCCTCGGAAAGGGTGTCCCTGGTCCACCTCTACGCTCACACTTCTTTCTTTGCTCTGGCAAACCAACGTCTTTGGTTTGGAGGTAGAGAGTAAATTATATCAAAATCCCTGGTGTCCTGTAACATCCTGAGCACTGCCCATTCTTTCGTGATCACCGCCTACTCTGACTTGCTCACCAGCTGCCCAAGCCAAGGTTGCTCCTGTGCTGTGAGGGCCTCAGAGAGGCCTGCAGCTCTGGCCTGAGAAAGGGGCCTGTAGAGAGCTGCAGCGTGGGGCTGCAGAAGGCAACGTGCTGCCCTTGCCCCTTGTTGCTCGCTCCTTGGCTCTGTGGACCCTTCCTCCGTTTTTCTGCCCCTTGCCTCCTCCACACTATCACCAGCAGCTTTCCAGGCTGTCCCATCTCCCTAGCTGGAACCCCCGGGGTTAAGACAAACTGCTTTTCTCTGTGGGCATCATCACGTTGCTCACTTCTGGGATACCCTGCAGCTAGGGTTCCTGCTCCAACTCCCCTCCTGAGGTTAGCTGTGAGCTTGCTCCCTGCTCCCTGTTTCTCTGTAGCCCTGTGCCAAGACCTGCACATTCTCAGTTTGTCTCCAGGGTCTTCCACCCACCAGCCCCTGTGCAGTACACTTCCAATCTCTGTCTTGGTTTCCTTAAAAGTGGAAGGGAAGCCTAGAATCTCCCAATGTTGCTGTAGATAAACTACATATGCCAAGCAGCTGGGCCCACGCATGGCCTCCAGCTCAACCTTCCTAGAGGCACTCCCCAGCCACCCTGGCTGTCAATGCACGCTAGGTTCTTTGCTTTTTCACCATCAGACCTTGCTTTCACGTGCCCACTACATCCTGATTGCCACCCTCTTCTGCATTTCCAACCCCTCACAGAAGCCCTCTCTGCTGGGCTGCCTGGTTAGAGGGTCCTTTTGGCATAAGAACTAAGGAGTACATTGCCATCGGGTGTCAGCTCTGAAAACTGCAGTGAGAAGACACACTGGTTCTAGAGTCTGAACTCCCTAAGAGTCTGCTCTTCCTTTCTCCCTAGCTTCAGTCCAGCTGTCCCTTGGTGCCAGACACTGTCCTTCGCATGTGGACTCAGACCTGAATGTATACAGCTGCTCTTCTCAAAACTCCATCAGGGAACTCTCTTATACAACCCTCATCTCTCCTACACTAGGCCACAGACACACAGTACAGTCTCTCATGTATCCATCCTCCAAGGAGGGGTACCTCACAGAGCACAGCCCTGGAGGTGGTAATTGGGTCCTGACCAGCATAGGTAAGCTGAGATCAAGTCTGGAATGTTCTGGTTTACCAAGTTGGTGAATTGGTCTAGGTAGGACTGATTCAGATACAACATCTAAAATAGCTTGTCTCTAGCCATAGATGACCCAGACATCAAGCTATAGTCCAGCCTTGCACAGGTCGGGCACACACCAGGCCCAAATAGCCAGTGGAGACAGGAAACCAGCAAGGGAGGAGAACCCTGCTGTCCCCAACCTCTACCCCACCCTACTGGGGCCTCAGTTTGTGGAACCAAACCCAGCCATGTTGCCCAGCTCCCTTGCTTGAATCTCTCTTCCTCAGACACGTCTCTCAGCGGCTCTGACTTGGCCTTGGCCCACCAAGGCTGCTTGCACGTCTCATCTTACCACTGCAGAGTCACCACCTAGCCCGAATCACCTCCTCACCGCCCAGCTGCTCCCAGCTTTACCTGCTCCCTCAAGCCTCAACTCAGGCTTCCTTGTCCTAACCACGAATAGCTCCAGCTTCCACCTCACCATTTATAAACACCTTCCACTGACCTATGACAGTACATTCTTTGAGTGGCCTCTGTGTGTGCTGTTCCCTCAACTGCCTTGACTAGCTCCACCTTCCCTTAGAACCTTCCTCCTACAGCTTCCATACTCTTGGTTGCAAAGTCACTAACTACTATCTGAATGAAAACTAAAAGGCAGTTTGATCATAGGAGTTATGTCCTATCACAGTTTAAGATCGTGTATCCTAGGGAGGAGGCGATCAGATGGCTGGTTCCAAAGAAACCATATAGCGTGCTCTCTGAAGTTCAAGGTGCTGTGGGTAACAGAGCTGTGATGAGGGCAGTAGCTTTCCATTCTCCTGACTTCAAATTTTGGCTCCATTGCTCACTGGCTGATGGCAAGTCACTTAATCCCTCTGTGCTCACTTGTGGAGTAGGAATTCTGGTACTTCCCACCTGATAGGGAGTCACAGCTGGTAGTTCCATGTTACCAACTGCTACCTGTCAGAGCAATGCCTGGCATATGAAAGTCTGTGGTGGTCATCTTCATGGCCTTTGTGTTTACTGGTGGAAGAACGCCTCCCAAGTCTGAGTGCCAGCTGGATCTATCCACCCTGTGGTCCACTTCTTCCTTCATGTCCCACACAGCACACTTGCCTTTTTCCACTCTTCATCTAGGAATTTCTGACTTAGAGGTTCTAGCCTTGCTTAGGCCATAAGGGTAGGACAGAAGCTGCTAGCAAAAATACACACATGCTTCTGCAAATCCTCTGATCAACTTCAAAACCATGGCTTCATTAGGGAGGAAACAGAAGCCTGGCGTGCACCTTGGAGTACTCTCCTTATTTCAGGAAGAGTGTTCTCGGTCCCGAAAGAGCTTCGTGACTGAGTCCTTCCTCTCTGGGAGCACACCCATCTGCTGGCTGCATCTTGTGGCTGTGTGTGCATTACTGTGTGATGTAACCCACTCATCTCTATATCTTCAGCCCCAGGTCTAATGCCCAGCACAAAATGGTGCTCAGATTGTGTAAACTAACATGCCTCATGTACACGTAAGGCAGAAGTTGGCAGGGCTGGGAGTGAGGAGACCAGACTCAGCTTTGCTCTCTTAGGCTGACAGAGTGTTGGCTAACATTCACCCAGAGAGAAAAAGATCCCCTGCTACAGCTGGTGCAGAAGGGTCTTCTGCTGGTGCCTGTACCCCTGCAGGAAAGCGTGAAATGATAGGAGAGACTGGGAATCTGGAGACTCCCTTCCACACTCCTGACCCTGAACCTCCACTTAAATGTTTTAACTTTCATATGCCTAATCTTTCTTACAGACTCTGCTCTTCTATCACTAGGGAAGAATTGTGAGTGTCTCCCCAGGGTCCTCTCCCCCTTCCACACCTTCTAATGTGTCAGGAATAGCATCTTTGGCTCTACCTTCAAATTATATCTAAGCATCCACACTGTCTGCCCTGCTCTGGACTAAGGTCAATACAGCTGATCTTAGCTGCAGCCCTGGCAGCCTAGCATCAACATAGCAGCAGGCTACCCCAGCTCCCCTGAACAACTCTCCAACATCCCTTCCCACTTCAGAGGAGGGCCAAGTCCACAGTGGCCTGCAGTGTCTCTCCTACCTCCCAGCCCTCCCTGCAACACCCCAGCCCCTGCCTGCTCCTTAGACATACTGCCCCTGACCTCACCCCAGAGGAAGACCACTCATCCCCAGATGCTCCCTCCATCACCTTCTCATCTGCTCCAATATCAACTCAGGCTGGCCTGACAATTCTGACTACATTACTTCAGTTCAGCCACCATTCCCATACCTACCAATACTAGGCAATCTATCTCCAACTTCCCCATGTACCCAACACAGTGCCTGAGGCACAGTGCTGCTGATTAAAAGGGGGAAGGGGTGGGTGGAACAACCTGAGCCAGAAGAGGCCGAATGTGGCCTTCATCTCTGGTCTGTGACTAAGCTGGGGATTACTGGGGTGGACAGCATCAAGGGAACTGATAAAGGTGGACTTGATAGCCTGGAACATTCCCTCCATTCCTTTCCCAGTAATCTGCTCTGCCCAGGAGAACACTTAACCCAAAAAGGAGTGGCTAACTGCCTCTAGCTGCCAGGCAGGGTTCCCTCTCCCAACATTGTACCCTCCCGTCCTCAGCTGTGTGTGTCCTCTTGCTGTGTTTCCTGCTAAAGTTCCTTTGAAAAATCCCTGACCCTCCTGTCCTGGCTGAGCTAGGGCAGCTACAGGGTAGAGTAGTCAAGGAGCAAGCTGCCAGCAAACCTGAGCATGCAAGAGCCAGGGAGTCTGGGAGAAGGCTCAACCCGAGGGTCTTTCTCACTGTAGGGCCTGAGCTTGCTATCTGCCCATCTAGGGTCCCTGTCTAACAGGACCACAATGGGAGCCTGAAGGCGCAGGCCCAAGGCTCTGCTCACCTTCTCAGAGGTTCCTTGCTTCTGCCAGGATGACCTCAGTCCTATGCCTATGATGTAGGCCTTGAGCCAGGTGCAGGTTGATCAAGGCGCATCGGGTCCAAGGCACAGGTGAGGGCGGGGCGCAGGAAGGCCCGAGGAGGCGACGGGTCCATCCAAACCTCCCGTCCCTAGGCCCTGCCACCCCTGGTTACCTGTGCGAGTCCTGGTCTCCCCCGGGGGACGCTCCCGCCGGCGCTCAGTACGGGCGATTGGCGTCTTTGGGCCGCTTCAGCTGCACCTTGAGCCTCTTCATGCCTATCTGGAAGCCGTTCA
>CABHPQ010171931.1:11110-21649 GCA_902168405.1 Peromyscus aztecus | reverse complement strand
TGGTTGTCTTCATTTTTTAATTTTTTTTTCTTGCCTGATTGCGTAGGTTGGCAACCACACCAGATATTCTGCCCATCTTGGATCATTTGCCCAGCACCCTAGGAGTCTCACCTCCCAGTTACAGGGGATGAAAGGGAGTTCCAGGGAGGTTCAGTAAGGTCCAAGGCCCCCTCAGCTGGTAGCGCATAAATGATGGTGTTTGTACTCAGGCTAGAGAGACTCCGTGAGTTAAGTTAGGGGAGGAAGGAAGATTCAGAGTCAGAGATGTGTTGGCTGGAGTAAGTGATCAATGAACATGGGAAATGTCAGTCTGAGGAGTTAGAGAAGATGCGAGGCTGCACGTGGTCCCTCTGAAGGGGCTGACATGTGAAAAGGGCTCAGTAGGTCAGCTGTCTTGGCCAGCACCTGTAACCCCAGGACTTGGACTTGGTTGAGACAAGAGGATTGTCACGAGTTACAGATGGGCTTAGGCTCCATAGTGACTCCCTGTCTCTACCTTCAGGATGCTGAGGTTACAGCTGTGTGCTACCGTTTCTGGCTGAAGTGGTGCTGGGGATGGAACCCAGGGCTTTGTGCATGCCATGCAAGCACTTTATCAACTGAGCTACATCCCCACCCTTGAGTTGTTTTTGGTTTTTTTTGTTTTTTATTTGTATACAGTGTGAGATGAGGGTCTCTATGTTTTTGCTTGTAGCTACCTGGTTGTGGTAGTATCTTTAGTTGAAAAACAAAACCACCCTTTCTTTTGGGAGTACTTATTGATACTTTATAGAAGTATAATTTTGCTGGGCAGTGGTGGCTCACACCTTTAATCCCAGCACTCAGGAGGCAGAGCTAGGTGGATCTCTGTGAGTTCGAGGCCAGCCTGGTCTACAGAGCGAGGATCCAGGACAGGCACCAAAAAACTACACAATACACAAAGAAACCCTGTCTCAAAAAACTTGAAAAAAAGAAGTATAGTTTTGTTATTGTTTGAGTGGTGGAAATCAAACCCAGGATTGTGTCCTGTTAGGCAAGCCTTCTACCACCGAGCTATACCTCCAGCCCTACAGGTTTTTTTTTTTTGTTTTTGTTTTTCTAAATATCAATCTTCTACCTTGTGACTTTGCCGAACTTGTTAAATGGTTCTATAGGTTTTAGTTTTGTTTTTTTTCTTTTAATGCGTATGGTGTTACCTACATGCATGTCTGTATTACTTGTGTGCCTGGTACCCATGGAGGCCAGAAGAGGGCGTTAAAGCCTGTAGAACTGGATTACAGATGGTTGTGTGTTGTGGAATATTACTTTAACCAAGTAAAGACGTGTTGCATTTGTTTATGCTGCATTTGTTTAACAAGATATAAAGATGTGTTGCTTTGCCTGCCTAAGGCACCTGATTGGTTTAATAAAAAGCTGAATAGCCAATAGCTAGGCAGTAGGGGATAGGTGGGGCTGGCGGGCAGAGAGAATAGGTGGGAGGGGAGAAGAGAGAGAGAGAGAACGAGAGAGAAATAAAGAGGGATGCCTGGGGCCAGGCAGCAGTCAACCAGCCAGACACAGAGTAGGACATACAGAAGGAAAGAAAGGTGAAAAGCCTTGAGGCAAAACACAGATGAAGAGAAGCAGGTTAATTTCAGTTATAAGAGTTAGTGGGACAAGCATAAGACAAGGCTGAGCATTCGTAACTCGTAAGTCTCTGTGTCCTGATTGGGAGCTGGCTGGTGGCCCAGAGAAAGCCTGCTGCAGTTGTGAGCCTCCATGGTAGGTGCTGGGAATCCAACCTGGGTCCTCTGGAAGGACTAGAAATGCTCTTAACCACTGAGCCGTCCCCCCCGCCCCCGCCCCCAGCCTGTTTTCATTTGTTTGGTTTTGGTTTTTCAAGACAGGGTCTCTCTATTATGTAGCTCTAGGTGTCCTGGAACTCACTTTGTAGACCAGGTTGACCTCAAGCTCACAGAGATCCACCCAACTCTGCTGGGATTAAAGGAATGCGCCACCACTGCCTGGCTCCTAGTGTTTTTTATGTGCAGGTAGCCTGTGAATAGAGGCAGTTTAATGTCCTTGTTTCTGATTTAATGCTTATTTTGTTTTTTTCTCTTTCTCAATATTTTTTTAAATATTTATTTATTTATTATGTATACAGAAGAGGGCACCAGATCTCATTACAGATGGTTGTGAGCCACCATGTGGATGCTGGGAATTGAACTCAGGACCTCTGGAAGAGCTGTCAGTGCTCTTAACCGCTGAGCCATCTCTCCAGCCCCTCTTTCTCAATATTTTTTAACCTTTTATTTTTATGTGGAAGGGTGTTCTGCCTGCCTGTGTGTCTGTGTACCACATTCATGCAGTGCCCTTGGAGACCAGAAATGCGTGTCAGATTCTCTGTGACTGCAATTACAGATGGCTGTGAGCTACCATGTGGGTGCTGGGAATTGAACTCAGATCCTCTGGATGAGCAGCCAGTGCTCTTAACCAGTGAGCCATCATCTCTCCAGCCCTGGATGCTTATTTTCTTTTCCTTGTTTGATTTAATGGGGTGTGGGGGGGACTTTTAGAACAGTGTTAAATTGAATTAGTAAAAGCTAACATTTTTTGTTTTTATTTTGAGACAGAGATTGAGTTGGCCTCAATCTCAGAGTGTAGTCCAGACTGACTTGAAAGTTGTGATCCCCCTGCTTCATTCATATCCTTCACGCTGGGATTGCAGGTGTGGGCCACCAGACCCAGTCTTGTCTAGTCCGATTCTGGCTTGTTGGGAAGACATTTGTGAACCTCTTCATAGACGGTGGCTGAAGTCCGTCTGGCATGCCATCCTGTCAGGTTCTCCCTTTAGCTGACGCTGTTAGATACCGTTCAAAGCCTTTCACACATGAATAGATTAAAGGATATCATGTGCCCATCAAATATTTGTTGAGTGTTAAATAAACAGGACTCACTAAGCGTGAGAATAATCGTCATGTGCTAGGCATAATTGTGGTGACAGGTTTCTCTGTGTAACAGCCCTGGCCGTCCTGCCTCAAACTCTCAGAGTTCTTCCCTAGTGCTAGGTTTAGAGGCGTACACCGCAACTGCCTGGCTCTGGGCACAGTTTTTTTTCTTTTTCTTCTGTGTGTGTATGATGTTTTGCTTGTGTGTTTGTGTAATCACTTGCATGCCTGGTGCCACAGAGGTCGGAAGAGGGCATCAGATCCTGTGGAACTGGAGCTACATACAGTTGTGAGCAGCCATGTGGTGCTGGGGATTGAACCCAAATCTTTTCCCTCTCCTGTAGTCCACTTAGCTTCAGTCTCCCATGTAGATAATTTCTGTGGATCTCAAGCCGTGTCAGAAGTACGGTGGCTCTAGGAGACCAAAAACTGAACTGTTTTTGAGCAGAAGGGTGGTAGTGTACATGTCTTGTATGAATCTTGGAAGGGAAACTGTCACAAGGTGAAAAGAGGGCCGTGTCACTTTGTGTAATTCCGACTGTCCTGGAACTCACTCTGTAGACCAGGCTGGCCTCAAACTCAGAGAGCCACCTGCCTCTACCCTGCTGACATGTCACTTTTGAATGACATGATTAAAAAGTTTTTTTTTTTTTTTTAATTAAAAAAATTTTTTTTTCCCCCAAGGTAGGGTTGCTCTCTGTCCTTGGCTGTCCTTGGAACTTGCTCTGTAGCCCATACTGGCTTTGAATTCATTAGAGATCTTCCTGCCTCTGCCTTTTGAAAGCTGGGATCAAAGGCATACGCCACCACCACCTGGCAACAAATTTTAATAACATATTTAGCTACGAAGCTGTGGAGGTGGTTCAGCATTTAACAGTGTGTTCTGCTGGAGAGCACCTGAGTTCACTTCCCAGAACCCCAGTGGGGTGGCTCACAGTCACCTGTAACTCCAGCTCTAGGGAATCCAGCACCTTTTCTGGACTCTGAGGGTACCCGAATGCACATATAGACACAGACACACAAATAAAAATAATAATTAAAAAGAAATAAATAGCTAGAATTAAAAAAAAAAAATGTTCCTGGCCAGTAGTGGCACACGCCTGTAAAGATAGCAGTTAGGAGGCTGAGGCAGGAGGATTATGAAGAGTGGTACTCTGGCATTTTTGTTTAGGATTCAGTAAGGTTCAAAGGGGTTCTCTGAGGGAGTCTCTGAGGGGGTCTCTGATAACTCAACAGCTGAGAGATAGTGGGGTGACATTAGGCTGAGGAGTTCATAATGTATGATAGGATGTGGGGACATCATCCCCTGCTAGCTGGGAGTGTAGTCGCTCTGGGTAGTGTGGAGACGATTGATTTTAGAATGAACCCTGGGCTTGGGTTACTTCTGGCCCCAACTAGGATTAGCGCTCCCACCAGAAGTGCAGTTTCCATCTCAAGTTGAGTCCCCCCAAGTCAGTGAAAGTGAGGACCGGTGATAGTTTAGCTGAAAGACTGAACGAAGGTGTGGGCGCTGTTAACGTGTCTAGTTCACGGTAGCCACGGCAACGCCTTTGCGTGGCCACAGGTTGAGGTGGCAGTGTAGCACGGGCAGCCCTCTGGAGTGAGACACTCTGCACACTAAGTCAGGTGCTGTTTACTGTAAAGGCTTTGGAGGTATCAACTCATTTCTTCTCGGCAACAACCCAATGAGAGGAGTGTTTTTGTTATATCATTTTTGTGTGTGTGTGTGTGTGTGCTTGTAGATGCATGTGCCCATGCATGCCCATGCAGAGGCCAGACTGTCTTCCTCTATAGCTCTCAGCATTATTCTCTTGAGACAGGGTCTCTCACTGAACCTGAAGCCCTTGACCTTGCTGGACTGACTGGACTGGCCAGCGAACTCCTGGGATTCTCCTGTCTCTGCCCCATAACCGAGGTTACAGATACCACATACAGCCATGCCAGACTTTGACATGAGTGCCGGGGATCTGAACTCAGGTCCACATGCTTGCAGAACAAGCACTCTTACCTACTACTGAGCCATCTCTCCAGCCCCTCATTTCCTTTAAAAAATTTGAACATTCATTGATTTTTTTTTTTTTTTGTGTGTGTGTATACATGTGTTGCACATGCTTGTGTGCCGTAGCACACATGTAGAGGTCAGAGGACAGAGGTCAGTTCTCTCCTTCCACCATATGGTTCTGGGGATTAAACTCAGATTATCAAGTTTAAGTGGCAAGTTACCTTTACCTTCTGAGTCATCTGGCTGAGTCTTGTTTTCCTGTTTTAGAACTATCTAGAGAGGATAAAGAATCCATCTCAAGATACACAGCTGGTGAGGGGTGGGGCCAAGATTCACAAATCAGTACGTGGTGCATTTAAGGAACTCTTTTTCAGATCTCCTCTGCTGCCTGTGGCTATGGATTCACACTGCTGTCCTCTAAAACCAAGGATATTACGAAAGTTTGGGGTATGGGACTCAACAAAGACTCTCAGCTTGGATTCCACAGGAGCCGGAAGGATAAAAGTAAGCAGGTATCCTTGCCATAAACTACAACAGCAGATAAAGAGGGGTGTGTTGATGTACACCTCTAACTAATCCCAGCAAGGGAGAGGCTGAGGGAGGAGGAGCTTGAGTTTGATACATAGTTGATATCCTGTATCAAAAACTTAAGGGCTGAAGCCAAGTGTGGTAGTGCACACCTGAAATCCGGCCCTCTGGAGGTGGAGGCAGGAGGGTCAGGAGTTCAAAGTCATCCTTAGCCTTATAGTGAGTTTGAGGTCAGTCTGAATTACCTGAGACCTCAAAACAAAACAAGACAGTGGGGTTGGAGAAATGACTGCTCTTCCAGAAGCCCTGAGTTCAATTCCCAGCAACCACATGGTGGCTCACAACCACCTGTAATGAGATCTGGCGCCCTCTTCTGGCCTGCAGGGATGCGTGCAGGCAGCACTCATCAAAACAAAACAAAACAAAACAAAACAACAAAACAAAACAAAACAAAGACAGCAACTCAAACCCAAACGAGATGGAGTCTTAGGGTTGTCTGCAACCCCTGGATTAAATTGTTTTTCAGTCTCTTTGCTAACAACACGGAATGTTTAGGCAAAAAGAGACGAGCACTTGCTGTTCACTGACCTGTTTGTCCCTTGGTGGCTCACAACCACCTGTAATGAGATCTGGTGTCCTCTTCTGGCCTGCAGGGACACATGCAGACAGAATACTGTATACATAATAAATAAATAAATCTAAAAAAAATAATTTAAAGTACTTTTTTTTTTTTATTAAATTATTGTTTTTGAGACAGGGTCTCACTATGTAGCCCACTGGCCTGGAATTTGCTGTGTAGACCAGGCTGACTTTGAACTTACAGAGAGCCACTTGGCCTCTGTTTCCAGAGAGCTGGGATTAAAGGCATGTGCACCCACTCAGTATAATGCTCTGGCCGTGTTGTAAGAACAGGAGTAGAGGGCTGTGGCCGTGGCTCTGGTGTTACGGTCCTTACCCAGCATGCACAAAGCCCTGGGTTCCATCCCCATGCAGCTCAACTGTGGGTGTGCATCTCCAGTCCCAGGGCTTGGGAAGTGGAGGCAAGAGGATTTGCTGTGTAGCTGACGGTGGCCTCGCACTCATGACCCTCCTGCCTCTGCCTCCTTTCTCCGTCTCTTTTATACGTTTAGTTTGGGTGTGTGTGAAGGGGGCGCCTGTGTCCTGCTGTGTGTGCTGAGGTCAGAGGACCACTCGAGGGAGGTGATTCTCTCTCTCCCATGTGAGTCCTGAACTCGGGTTGCCAGGCTCGGTGGCAAGCGCCTTTACCAGCTGTGCCATTTTTCTGGTTGGCCTTTGTATCCTGAGTGCTGGGATTACAGATGTGTGCCACCGTGCCTAGCTGTGACACTCTATTTGAAAAAAATTAATTGTTTTCTGTTCATTCCTTAGTCCTTTCAGACTACTTCTTCCCCTCTCACAGTTTTAGTTTAATTTGATTCTGTGTGTGTGTGTGTGTGTGTGTGTGTTGCTGATGATCAAACTCAGGGCCTGTGCCGCTAGATTATTTTTCAGCCCATGAGATTGATTGATTTATTCAGGTTTTATTGAAACTAGGTCTCAATCTGTAGCTCTCCTGTCTCAGCCTCCTGAGTTCTGGGACTATTAGGGCCCACTTTCAAGATGTCTTTTCTTTAAGATGGGGTTTCATGTAGCCCAGGCTGGTTTTGAACTCACTGCTTAGCTAAGGGTGACCTTGACTTTGGATCTCCTTGCCTCTGGGATTTATGTGGTGCTGGGGATGGAGCCCAGGGCTTTGTGTATGCTAGGAAAACACTGAGCTTCCGCCCCAGTCCTGGAGATTTCTTTCAGGAGACAGGTACAGTGTTCGGGACCTGCCTGTGGTGTGGAGGCAGTAGTATGGGAGGGCAGGCTAGGAGTCGGGCTTCTTAGGCTAGCCTTGTCTGTAATGTGCATGCTTCTGAGTTATGGCTGTCTGGGTTCCTTCCTGTGTAGAGCAGTGAGGTTGGACAGTCAGGGTTCTGTAAGAGCTGATGTCACTGAGTCAGTGGCCGCGCTGTGACTGGGGCTTCTGTCCAGCCAGGGGCTATGAGTACGTTTTGGAGCCCTCGCCTGTCCCGCTGCCCCTCGACAGACCTCAGGAGACGAAGGTGTTGCAGGTGTCCTGCGGTCGCGCACACTCCCTTATCCTGACAGACAGAGAAGGTGGTGAGTGGTCCTGCTGAGGGCTGAGGAGGAGGTGAGGGCATCTTGGAAACCAGCTTTGCTATTGGGCATCTCCTGCTTGGTATGACATGGTGTCCCCCAGCAGACTCCTGGGGGGGCTCTGGAGGGTAGTGTTGGGCAGACTTGTTAGCCCTTGATTTTTTTCCCCCAAGATTTATTTTTAGTTTTTATTTGAGTGTATACTATATATGTGTGGTCCCTGTAGAGGCCATATCAGATCCTCTGGAGCTGGGTGGTTGTGATTGCCCAGTGTGGGTGCTGGGAACTGAACTCAGGTCCTCCAGATGAGCAGCAAGATCTCCTAACTGCTGAACCATCTCCGCATCCCACCTTTTTTTTTTTTTTTTTTTTTTTTAAGATTTTATTTTTATTGTGTGTGTATGTTTATGTCTGAGCATGTTGGTGGGTTGTGAGCATGTTAACAGTGGTCACTGTGGAGACATTATTAGTCTCAGATGCCCAGCTGAACAGTTTCTCCCCCGATTGCAGTTCTGTTGGGCTCAGAGTGATTGACTGTCTTCAGTCCCTGGAGGTGGACGCGGGTCTAGGGGAAAAACATGCCTGGGCCCTGCCACACTCGTGGGCTGCTGCAGAGGCTGCAGTGTGGGAGAGGGAGACGAGCGGGCCAGGACCGCCTGTGTTAGCCGCTCTGCTCCTGCTGTGGTGGGGCCCTGGAACCCTTAGAGCCGACTGACGGCAGGGCTGTGCTTCAGTCTTCAGCATGGGGAACAATTCCCACGGGCAGTGCGGACGGAAGGTGGTGGAGGATGAAGTCTACAGGTGAGTCAACAGCGCTGCTTTCCCCACACTGTGGGAGCTTGAAGGCTTCTAAACACCCTGGATGCGCACCTGAGTGCGGGACAGGGTCCTTAATGCTGAGGAGGGAGGTGTGTGTGTGTGTGTGTGTGTGTGTGTACATTTTCTCATCATGTATGAAGGTCGAAGGATAATTTTCAGGAGTCAATTCTCTCTCACCTTCCACCAGGTGGCTTCTGGGGATAGAACTCGGGTTGCTGGGTTTGGTGGCAAGTGCCTTTACCTGCTGAGCCACCTTGCTGGGCCCCTCAGTTGTTTGACTTTTCTTGAGACAGGGTCTCACTGTGTATCCTTGCTTGGCCTGGAAATTTCGGTCTCGGGTTGGCCTTGAATTTACAGAGATCCATCGGCCTTGGCCTTCCAAATGCTGGTGTTAAAGTGTGTACCATTATGTCTGGCTATTCTCAATTTACTTTTGAAAATGTTTTCACTTTATCAAATTAATTAAAAAATTCCCCTTTGTTTAGTCTTTTTAGTTTAGTGTTGAAAATATTTTCCCAAGCTGGGAGTAGTGGTTCATGGCTGTAATCCCAGCACTTAGGAGTATTGGTGAAATTACTCCACGTAGTTAAAAGGGAGGTTTATTTAGTGGGGTAACTTACAAATGAAGGGATAGGTAGGTTGCAGGGTCTGCGAAAGACGTAGCGCAGTCCGGCCGTGTTCTCTGGAGAACTCTGCTCGGTCTACCTCCAGCGTCCAGGGTCCAGGAACCAAGAGGGCCCTCACATCCAGATCTCGGGTCTTCAGGGTCCTTCCTCTCTTGGCCCTGCCTTGTAGACGTGACCGTTACCAAAGCCTCAATGGGGGTTGGAACGTCCAGATCAAGGTTGGAATGGCTACCCACTACATAGGAGGTACAAGCAGGAGGGATGAAAATTCCAGGCCTGGCTGGGCAGTTTATACAGACCTCATCTCAAAAGATAAAAATAAAGGGCTAGGGGTGTGCTGTGGTCTCCCAAGCCTTTAATCCCAGCACCAGGAGGCAGAGGCCAGTGGATCTCTGAGTTCGAGGCCAGCCTGGTCTATAGGGTGAGTTCCAGGACAGCTAGAGCTGCATGATAGAGAGACTGTGTCTCAAAAACACACAAACACACACGCAAACAAAAATGGGCGGGGACTGCAGCTCTTGGTTTTAACTTTCTCGCCCAGTGAGAACCAGGCATGGCTGAGCAGTAGAGCAATTGCCCAAAGCTCCCCAGTTAGGGACTAGAGTGTGGCTAGGCAGTGGAGTGCTTGTCTGGCATGTATGAGAGCTGGGTTCCATCCCCAGCACCATTAAAAAAAAAAAAAAAAAAAAGCAAACAAATGGCCTAGATAGATGCTCAGCAGTTAAGAGCGTTTACTGCTCTTGCTGGGAGTTGTGTCCCGAGCACCACGTGGGGGGCAGGGGCTCACAACCACCTGTAACTCTAGTTCCAGGAGACACCAGGTCTGTGGCCTCCAAGGGCACCCGCACACTTGTGCACATACCCCCACTCGTAATTAAAAGCTGCAAATGAGGCAACCTCAGCTAACTGCCCCCTCCATTTGACCTTGAGCAGTTCTGTTGTTCGTACAGGTGTGGACATGGCTGTGCAGGTGGGGAGGGCAGGAGGTAGGGTGCTGGGTGGGGCCCAGCCTGCGCAGTGCTCATGACTGCCTCCGTGGCTTCTCTCCGCTTTGTTCCTGGCTGCAGTGAGAGTCACAGAGTGCACAGGATGCAGGACTTTGATGGACAGGTGGTTCAGGTAAGAGGCTTGGGCTGAGGACCTCCAGGCCTGTTGAAACGTTGCAAGGTGCACAGGGTGATGTCACATTTGTCAATGGGTTTCTCTGGATGTCTTAGGGGTACTGTCGCGTGATGAAACGCTATGACTATAAGCAACTTGGGAAGGAAAAGCTTTATTTGGTATAGGCGTCCACATCACTGTTCATCATTGAGGGAAGTCAGGACAGGAACTCAAGCAGGGCAGGAACCTGGAGGCAGGAGCTGATGCAGAGGCCGTGGAGGGTACTGCTTACTTACTAGCTTGCTCCATGTGGCTTGCTCAGCTAGTTTTCTTATAGAATCCAGGACCACTAGCCCAGGCATGCCCATAGGCTTGCTTACGACATAATCTACCT
>CABHPQ010171930.1:0-26085 GCA_902168405.1 Peromyscus aztecus | reverse complement strand
GATAAGTGTGAGTATTTTAGGTCGGTGCACAGTAAGCACACTGCCATAAAAAATAAACTACTATGCCAAGCACTGTGAGAACTGAGGTATAAAACTGGGGCTTCCTTGGAAGATTTACTCAAAGCTATTTCTCCATCTCTCATAGAAGGCACACTCATCATCCAACTTTCAAAAAAGTGCAATCAGAAAGCTCATGTTTCTGGGCCTCTAAAGGAAAATGCCATAATTCAGAACCTTAAGTAGAGTTTTCAGTTTGCCTCGCCTGTCTACATTTCTTTCCTATACCTATTTTCATAGTTCAGTAAAACAAAGTAAAAATGTCAACAGGGAGGAAATTAACTAATTTTCTTCTTTCAGTTCTTAAGTCAGTTCTTTATTACCAATTAAAGTTGTTTTCAGAAAAGGAATTAGAAATAGTAAGAAATACAGCTCCTTTCCAAGCAAGAAAAATATCAGTCATGTCTCAGCATAAAAGCCAGCCGATAGTCAGTGGTACTGAGCTAGACCAGACAGAATATCATCAGTATCAAGTTTTGCCTTTGATGTCATAGGCAGGTGTTTAAATGCAAAGCAGAGGAGCCTTTTCAGAAATGTATCTCATTTTTTAAATCTCCTATTCAACTTACAGTTGCAAGTTTACATAACGCTTAATCCCCAAAATCTGCATCAACCACAGTTTTCACAACTCTTCAAAAGGTGAATACGTTTTTTTACATACCTCTAACCATCTTGGAATCATCTTTTACTCCACATTCTTTTTGGTACACACAATATTCAAACCAATATAAAAACTCCTTGGAATTTCCCAAACAAAACAGCTTAGAGTGACTTCTGGGTATCAAATAGTAGATTACGAATGACAATAAATATCACACACACACACACACACACACACACACACACACACACACTCAGAGAGAGAGACAGAGACAGAGAGAGAGACAGAGAAGAAAAAGCAGAGGGAACAATTATTTTGTAAACATCAGTGTCTCACTTCAGTACGAATCCAAAGGAATCAAATATTCAAACCGTGGGACAAATACTAGATTGCATTTTCCCCTAGGAATTCATCCATTTGCAAGAGAAAAATTTCAATTTGTAGCTGTCAAGATGACAGTGCTATCATCTGCCCTTGTTTTTCTTGCCTGGCAAAGCTAACTGGACAAAAGTTTTGGTTATCTCCTTTAAAAATTTGAAGGACCCAACAAAAATCTACACTTCAGAATACTAGGATAGTTCCTATTTTAGAGAGGGAGCTAAGTTATGTGCAAGCTTGATGCAAAAGAAAATACTTTGTGAATACCACATATATCTACCTAAGAGCCCTGAAATGGTCTAAAAAGAAACACAAATTGAAAATGACAAATCTCTGCCAGAAAACCAGGAAGGCTACCTGAAAACCTTCTCTCCCCTCTCTGTTTCCCCAGATTCAAGCCCCTAGTCTCTGCAGCAGAACACCCATGTCAACTTTGCCTGTCCCCATCTCATCTCCTGTGGATTCCACAGATCTTCCTACCCTTGCTTGTTGCTTTGCCATAGTCCTCAATCTCAGCAGACAAATGCTCACCAAAGGACCACTCCCCCAGGACAACAAGTAGACTGAAGGTTTATCTCCTACTGTTTCTGAGATCCAACATACATCCACCTTCCAAGTCTCATCCTCAGCTCTGTAGCAGGAAGTCTGCTGTAGTCTCCCTTCACTCTCTGACCCCATCCTTAATGGTTCACAAAAATCTTCTCCCCAAACCTTCCATCCATCTGCCAACCAATTCCTATATTCCAGCCTCCAACATCATTAACATTTAGCTTTCATTGGGAACACGATAGCTACACAGAACAGGGAAACAGGTAAGCTCACTGAAGACCCTCACCACTCCCTTTTCCCTGACAAATTCAACCCCACAGTCTAGTGTAGGTTACCACAACAGAGGAACAGGTACAGTCTTCCTTCACCCCCTGCTCACATATCCTTTGGACATCCCCACCATCCCTTCTCAACCTTTCTATCCCTACTCAGTAACTATATCCTATACCCTAACTCTAGCAGACATGCCTTGCTAAACCACAGGGTATGCCCACCAGAATACCAGTTAGGCTGCCTAGAGACCTTATCTTCTCTTTCTGCTCCACAAGACCCAGGTCCTAGTCTCATTTCCAGATCTGCAGCAGAACACCCTTGTCAGCATTCCCTATCCCCCTGGTATCATCTCCTGTGGATCCCCCAGATATTCCTACCCTGACTTGTGCCTGTGTCCCAGACCCCAACCCCAGCAAGCACTCCTGCTAACCTAAGCATTGCTCCTTTTAGGGCTACAATAAACTGAAAAAGAATACACACAATACCTACTGCTCTTGAGATCCAATCCCACCTGTCTCATTCCCAGCTCTGTAGCAGGAAACCTGCTATGGTCTCCCCTTCCTATTTGTTCCACTTTCTTTTCCAAACTTCCTCTCCCCATCTCGTCTTAGAATCCAAGCCTCCAATACCAGCTGGCCTTCCCTGTAAACATACCAGCTAAGGAGTATAGGAAAACAGGCAACACACAGCTACCATACTTTTCAAAAATCCAGAGAAGTAACAGAAACCAAGAAACAAACATCCATTTAACAAACACAAATCCAAAAATCAGCCCCTAGACCTATAAACATCCAGAACTCAGATGCCAAGACATTAGCATAAAAACACAAGCAAGATTGTTGCTTTGTGGGACCCCTAACAGTGGCAGTGGGGGTGTTTTTCACTCTTCATCTGCTCTTAGGACCCTTTTCCTCCTACTGGGTTGTACTACCCAGCCTTGATATGAGGGTTTGTGCCTAGTCATATTGTATCTTGTTATGCTATGTTCAGTTGATACTCCTGGGAAGCCTGCTCTTTTCTGAAAAGAAATGAAGGAGGAGTGGATGTGAGGGAGAGGGGTAGTGGTATAGTAGGAAAATGGGAGTAACAGAGGGAGGGAGAAACTTCTCTAGGGATGCAGTAAAAACAATCAAACGAACAAACAAAAACAATAACAGCCAAGGCAATATGTCTTTCCTAGAGCCTAGTTACCCTACCACAGCAGGCCTTAAATATTTCAATATAGCTAAAGGACAAGAAAAATACCTTACAACCCATGTGGTGGTTTGAAAGAAAATGGCTTACAAAGAAAGTGGCACTATTAGGAGGTGTGGTCTAGTGTGAGTAGGTGTTGCCTAGTTGGAGGAAGTATGTCATTGTGAGGGTGAGCTATGAGATCTCCCATGCTCAAGCTACACCCAGTGTCACAGTTCACCCCCTATTGCCTGCTGATAAAGATGTAGAACTCTCAGTTCCTTCTCCAGCACCATATCTACCTTCATGCTACCATGTCTCAACATGATGATAATGGACTAAACTTGCAAACTGTAAATGCTTTCCTTTATAAGAGTTACCATGGTCATAATGTTTCTTCACAGCAATAGAAACCCTAACTAAGATAAAAGTTGCTACCAGGGACTGGGGGATTGTTATGACAGGCTGGATCATGTTTTTATTTGAAGGAATATGAACCTTGGTACTGTGGATTACAAAAGATGTTGAATGCTTTAAGTGTTGCTCAATGGACCATATTAGGAGGAACATGGAAGACAGTGGTGCTGAGTATGATGTAATGAACTATGTGGGCCTAGATCAAGATGTTTCAGAGGAGAAGAACTTTAATATGTTGCCTAGAAATCATTCCCGTGATACTTTTTGGGGGAAATGTGGCTGCTTTTCGCTCTTATCTGCAAAGTTTGCCTGTGGCCAAAATAAATAATTTTGGAATAATACCTTTGGCAAAGAAAACATCAAAACAGTCTAATATAGACACTGTCTTGTGGTTATTCATGTCCACTGTAATGAAGATTTATAATGAAAAGGAAAAACTGAGAAAGTAAAAATATAAAATGTACAATTTGAGGAGAGTATGAACAGCAGGAAGTGGAGCTAAGCCCTATGTTCAAGGAGAGAAACAGATTAAGAAATTGAATAATGGGAGTAGTGTACTCAGAATAAGAGTCCACCTAGGTAAGTTTCCAACTTATACAAAGGGATTAAAGAAAAGTGTATAGCCAGGTGTAGTGGTACATACTTTTAATCCCATTACTCAGAAGGCAGAGTCTGATGGATCTCAAAGTTTGAGGCCAGGCTGATCTACAGAGTAAGTTCCAAAACAGCCAAGCTTAGGCAGTGAAGAAAACCATTGAAAACAGGTGAAGATGTAATTGAACAAGAAGGGCATGTTCCAGCACCAGCCAGCAGGAGAACTTGGCAGCTTCCAGCTCATGGGTTCTAGCTTTAGGGTCAAAGATAGAAGAAAGGGGCTATGTAATCTTTCTTCTCACAGAAGGAAAGCCACTGAGGCCAGGCATTTGTCAGGAGTGTCCCTGAATGAAGACCCAGATAGGCCATTGCGTGAAGATACAAAGTTGAAACCTGGATTGCCTTGGAGACCCCAAGATGTTGGAGATACCAGAGCCCTGGGATACCTGTTGATAAAAGCTGCTAAGAGGAAGTGGAATCAGCCAAAGAGAAAAAGGTATTACAGTCAACAAAGCTGAAAGGAGTAGGAGATCTGAGGAGCATTTTGACATCAGACATGGAGACGCATGGAGTTTGGAGTTTGCCCACTGGTTTTTGGTCTTGCTTTGGTTCAGTATTTCCTCACTATGCTCTTTCCTACTTTTTGGAATGGTAATGTGTTGTGTAACATTTTGTTTGTGTTCTGACAAATAAAGCTTGCTTGGAATCAGAGGGTGGACCTAGCCACTGTCAGCTCTGCCTTCAGGTAGCTCTGTGCTTCCACATCCTGCTGGTCATACATGCTACTTTCACACATTCCCCTGTGTCCTCAGTTCATATGGCTGGCTCTTTGGCTCCTTTTCCCTGTGGGTTGTGGGCTTCCCTGGGGCCCCCCTCTTGAGGCTGCTGACATGCCATCAAGGCCAGCTGTCCTCAGCCAAGCTGTGTACTACCTGGGTTCTCTGCCCAGATGTGCCACTCAGGGAGAGCCAGCCTCACACCTCACTGTCATCAGCAGCAGATTTGCTGAGACAACTTGGAATTCTTAAAGAGGGAATTGGTTTAAAAAGAGAGAGAGAGAAACAAAGAGAGGAGAGAGAGAGAGAGAGAGAGAGAGAGAGAGAGAGTTTTCCCATATTAAAATGTGGGGAACACTATTACAATGGAGGGAGTTCGGTCTCTGTATGATTCCACAATGGGTGGTTTAGAAATGGAACAATTAAATGAAGGAATAATTAACTTGGTATTTACATAATGTCAATTATAAAGGTTATCAGTTTGGTAATTCTTGTTTTATCCCTAAAAAAGATGGTAAATATGAGTGCAGAATATGTCATTTTATGGGAGGGTTTGAGGTCTTCTATGCTGAAGCTATGCTCAGTGTCACAGTTCACCTTCTGTTGCCTATGGATCAAGATGTAGAACTCTCAGCTCCTTCTCCAGCACCATGTCTGCCTGTACACTGTCATGTCCCACCACAATGTTAATGGACTAAACCTCTGAACTGTAAATCAAACCAAGTAAATGTTTTCCTTTGTAAGAGTTTCCATGGTCATGGTGTCTCTTCACAGCAACAGAAACCCTAAGGCAACCACCTATATGAGTATCATAGAAGTCCTCAAAGAAGAAATGCACAAGTCCCTTAACAAAATTCACGGGAAAAAGCAAACAAAAAAATTGGAGTAAGTGAATAAATCTCTTTAAAAAAAATCCAAGAAAATATAAACAAACAGTTGAAGGAAATGAATAAAATGCTTCAAAACCTAAAAATGGAAATAGAATCATTAAAGAAAACACAAACTGAGGGACTTCTGAAAATTAAAACTTAGGAATTCAGACAGGAACTACTGAGAAAGCTTCACCAACTGAATACAAAAGAAGGAAGAGAGGATATCAGGCATTGAAAATACTACAGTGGAAAACGATACATCTGTCAAAGAAAGTGTGAAATCTAAAAATCCCCTCACATAAAGGATTCAGGAAGTCTGGACACTCTAAAAAGACCAAATCTAATAATAATAGGAAGAGGAAGAAAAAGAATCTCAGCTCAAAGGATCAGAAAAAATATTTTTGATGAAATCACAGAAGAAATTTTCCTAAAGAGGGAGAAACCTATTAAAGTACAAAAATCATACAGAGCACCAAGTAGACTGTACCAGAAAAGTCCCCTTGCCACAAAAAAACCCAAATAGACTCAAAAAGAAAGATATTAAAAACTACAAGGGAAAATGACCATGTACTATATAAAGGCATTCCTATTAGAGTTACACATGAATTCTCAATGCAGAATCTGAAAGCCAGAATGGACTGGCCAGATTTGATGCAGACTCAAAGAGACTACAGATGCCAGTCCAGACTACTCTACCTAACAAAACTTTCAATTACCATATATGGAGAAAATAAGATATTCTATGATGAACTCAAATTTAAACATATACCCATATTCAATTTACTAAATAATTAATTCTGCAGTGAAATATGAATGTCACTTTAGGACTGAAAATTATAAAAACCTCAATAAACCATTAAATATACATATCTATACATTGGTCATAAAACATAGATGCTCTAAACTGGCCTTTAGGATACTGTAACCATGTACTATATGAAGCCCAAGAAGAAAAGAAAACACAAAAATAAGTAGGTTATAGATTAAAATATAACATGTAACTTTAGAAATCTTGACACAAAATCCAAAGGAAATGGAAAATTGTTGTAACTGGCATAAAAATGTAAATAAATGAGTAAATTATGAATTGAGGAATCTCTGGCAAATGAAGAGCTACATGCTGATATACAACAGCAAAACTGCTGAAAATCAGAAGAAAAGCAAAACAAAACCAATGGGAAAAAATCCAAGAACTTCCCAAATAGGAACAAATAAAGAAAAATGAGAGCAGATTATAATAAAATAATAATAAATAAGAAGGCCAAGTTCTGAGCACAACATCTAATAAACAGGCTGGGGAGATGGCTTGGTCATTCAGAGTATTTGCAGCTCTTTCAGGGCACCCATGTTGTTTCCAGGCCTGTGTATTATGTGGCTGATAAGTACCTGAATCTGTAGATCAGAGGAATCTAAAATCTCTTCTGGTTTCTAATGGGACCTGCACTCACATGCACACAGACACAGCAAACACACAAATGCACATAATTTTAAAAACCAGAAACACAAATGCTTATGAATTCTCAAAATTAGTACCTGAAAACTTCTAAATCTTGAATTTTTTTTCAGCAATAGTTACACAGGCTTGTGTACAAATAAACAAAAACTTAGAACAATGTCTGAGGGAATTCTTAAATAGAATACTAGTGCAGATAAAGGTACAGAAATATGAGAAATATAAGTCCTGGAAATATAAATCCAAAGAAATATGTAAATGAGAAATAACATTGAAACAGCAATGATGAAGTTTAAAATGCAAATTAAGACATGAAAATACAACAAAATGAATAAAAGTATGTAAGGTATACAATTAAAATTTTATAAGTTTTTGTTCTAAATTTGGAAAATGGTGAAAGTATTAATTTATAGTAGAATATTTTCAAAAACAAAGATGAATATTTTAACTTCATAAAAGGTAACATTAAAAGTAATAACAGTTAAAAATAAAAGGAATTTTCCTATGCATGTAAAAATAATCAGCATTTACCCAAAATTCACTCCTTTATTACAGTGATTTGGTCCAACCAGTCAATCTAACCTGCATGTTATGCATTATAATATACTTGTGGCCAGTGTTCTTCAACACACAGTGCATTCAAAACATCTACTAGTATTTCTTAAAATGTGGATGACAGTGATGCTCTGCTTAAACTTTCCATGACCATCCTCTTCCCAAGGTCAAATCTAAGGCCTAAACAGCTTACTGCTCTTCAAGTGTTACTCAGTGGCCTCTGCTACCTTTCCTGGAGCCCCTGTGTTCTCTCACAGTCTTGACACATGCTTCTCAGACAAAAGCTAGCTTTAAACTCTTGGTACTGTGTAGCTGGCAGTTTTCCTGTGTCCTGCCGGTCCTGCAGCTGCTCAGTCCCAAATAAACATAGAGAGGCTTATATTAATTATGAACTGTATGGCCATGATCTATGGCTCAAGCTTCTTGCTAGCTAGCTCTTATAACTAAACTCAGCCCATTTCTGTTAATCTATGTCACCATGTGTTCCATGGCTTTACCCATATGCTGTTAGATGCTGCTTCCTGAATGGCAGGATGGCATTTCCCCTGTCTCTGCTTTTTTCCTTTCACTGTCTCCCTTGGATTTTCCCACCTTGCTCCATCCTGCCCTGCCATAGGCCAATGCAGCTTTATTTATCAACCAATCAGAGCAACACGTATTCACAGCGTACTGAAAGGCATCCCACAGCAGTACTGGCTTGGCTGGCTTCCACTGTCTCTATGAATTGTCAGTTCCATGACTCCTTCAAGCATGTATTCAAATATTCAAAAATCTCATCAAGATTGTCCTGAGTATTCTATTTAAAATCATATCCCTACCCAAACATCATGGGTTTTTTTTGTTTTGTTTTACATTTTTTTTTGTTTTATTTTATTTTATTTTTTCGTTTTACCCACCAACCACAGTTCCCCCTCCCTCCCCGCCTCTCTTTCCTACTGCCTCTCCTTCACCACCTCCAATCCACTCCTTAGAGAGAGTAGGACTTCCCATGGGGAGTCAACAAAGCCTGGCATATCAAGTTGAGGCAGGACCAATCCCCTCCCCCAACACATCAAAGCTGAGCAAGGTATCCCATCATTTCCAGGAATCCATAAGAATGGCCCTAGCTAAGACTTCTAGCAACAGTGGAGAGGGTGCCTGAACTGGCCTCCTCCTGTAATCAGATTGGTGACTACCTCATTGTCATCACAGAACCTTCATCAGTAACTGATGAAAGCAGTTGCAGAGACCCACAGCTAAGCACTGGGCTGAGCTCCTGGAGTCCAGCTGAAGAGCAAGAGGAGGGATTATATGAGCTAGGGGAGTCAAGATCATTATGGGGAAACCCACAGAGACAGCTGACCCAAGGTTAGTGGGAACTCAGGAACTCTGGACTGACAGCTGGGGAGTCTACATGGGACCAAAGTAGGCCCTCTGAATGTGGGTGACATTTGTGTTTTGAATAGATCTTTTTATACTACAGAGATCTTCAACATGAGTATCATGTTCTCCAAACGCTTATTTGAGAGAAGAGAGTTGAGGACTTGCTGTTTACCACCCAGAGAGACAGAAACAGAGAGATGTATGAATCCACCGAGCTGAGAATAGATTGCTCAGTCCCTCAGTTTTGTGCATATAGACACACATAGGGGACAAATCTGAGGTCAGGGTCAGGAGACCAAGCAGCAGTAAGGCTCTTGCAGCTCCCTAGTTTATAAAGTGTCTCCAGAGGGAAGTGAAAACTATTCCGAGGTCAGAAAATAAGACAAATCCTTTAAAGTGTACAATGTAGATTTAGAGACTTGTAATGGTAGAGAACACATAACAATGACTAGAGGTAGAACATCTTTTTAATATGTGTTTGTTTGTTTGTTATTTATTTCTTTATTTATAACTTTCTGTCATTCTGTGATATTTTTATACACCTATATAATGTATATTGGTTATTCCTATTCCCATTGTCTCCTTCCAATTTCTCTGGGACCTCCCCCAACATATCTCCTTCCCAATTTCATCTTATATGTTTATTTTATGTTTTTATTTTTGTCATTTTTAATTAGGTATAGGTATGCATGGCTATGTGCACATGAGTGCAAGTGCTTTCAAAAATAGGAGGTATCACATGCCCTAGAGCTGGAGTTAATATAGTTGTGGCCGCTGGATCTGGATGCTAGGAACTAAACTCAGGTCCTTTGTGAGAACAGCAAGTGCTCTTAAACACTGAGCCAAAAATTGCCCCCCATGACAGTGTTTGGTACATTACACTGAGTCCACAATACCACCCATATGAACATGTGTATGGGGTCATCGACTGGGGCCTGGGTAATCTACGAATGACTACCTCCTTAAAGAAAAATAACGTCTTCTCAGTCACCATCAGTAACAATCAATCCTCAGCTTGAAATGAGGCAAAGGTAGTCTTTTCTCTCTCCGCACTGGAATTTTTAACTAGCTTGATCTTGTGCAGATAATCATAGTTCCTGGGAGTGTGTATCTGGAATAGCCATGTCTTCTCAGAGGACCGCGTTCCATATCCTTTCCCCCTAACTTCTACCTCTCATCTCAGTCTCCTAATCAGTAGTTTTTCCTGATCTTGATAGAAGTTTTCCACACATGGCAGAGCAGTCACTGTTGCTTTTGTCTCAGTACTTTTAACTCTTACGAGTTTCTGCATTAACCAGACCCTCTACAGTAAGAAACTACTGACCAAGGTTGAGAGCAGCAAAAATCTATGGATAAAACTATAAACATTTAGAAAGTAATTTGATAATATGACCATCAATAGATTATTCCCTAAGGCCTATGACTGCCCTGATCATGTTGTTTTGTTTGTTTCTTTGTTTCTTTGTTTTGTTTTGTTTTGTTTTTTGACCAGGTTTAAATTCTGTGTCTGAATTCCTTTCTGTCCATCAGGCTTCAAGCCCAACCTGGACAAATGTTGGCTACTGAGAGGGAAAATTCACCCTTTATCTTTCTGGGTCTGGGTGACATTACTCAGTATAACTTTTTGCATTTTTACCATTTCCTACAAAGTTTATGCATTTGTCTTATTTACATCTGAATAATATCTAATTGTGTATAAGCACCACATTTTATTATCCATTTATCAGACGATGGACATGTATTTTGATTCTGTTTTGTCACTATTGTGAATATGGGAATAATGGTCTTTACTAATTATGATGGTAATTCTAATAAAGTTCTGTAGTGTTTTATAAATTTTCCTAATTTCACTGTATGTACTAAACTAAAGTTCTTTGTTTCCAACATGAATTCCATGTTTTCCTTCATTTTTTTCTCTCATTCTTTTCTCCCTCCTTCCTTCTTGTATCTTCCTTTATATTAATTAATTCACTTTTTTCTATCCCTTTTTTACTCATTAATAGAGGCTTGAAAAATCTATTTTCTCATATGTAGTTACTCTTTATTAACTCATTTAATTATCAGTTCATTAATTTTTTTCATCAAATTCTTGCTAAAAAGTTTACAACTTAAACAGTGACTATCAGCTAACTCAACAATGTCTTTCAGGAAATAGGACATATTTTCAAACATTTATGTGTCATAACCCGAAGGAGGGTCTCTTAAAATTTAGTGGGAAAAGGCAAAAAGTTCTGGCAAACACCTGTGAAAAATACAAAAATTTCAAACTGTTAAGTAAGCTGTATAATCAACAGAGTGTCAGCCTCAAATGAGGTACCACAAAGACAGTTTTTATTTTAAAGGAATCTAGAATTTTTATATGGACATTATAACAAAATTATTTTTATGGTGCTTTGACAGTTATAAAAGATTTTACCTGAATATTGTCCCATGGTCATTATTTTGGAGCATCTTCACTTTAGTTCCCGTTCATAATCTGTTTTTTTGTCTTACAACCTAGGTGCATTTGCTTTGAATGTCTACCTCCATGTTTTCTATCTGTACAATACAAATATAGAAACAAGGTTGACTGTGCAAATAGCTACTTGTTTAATCTGTATCTCAAAAATGAATGAACAGCAAGGATATAATTGTATTTTAGAAATTATGAGCAAAAGTTAAATCATGCATGTTCATGTATACTATGGTTAAATAGATAACAGAAAATTAATTTGAAGACAAAATATATTACTGGTAGATATATTTGCATTTATTGTAAGTTCTTTGAAGAGCAAGAAATCACTGGAACAGAGGTCAAAGAAGTGACAGTAGACAGCTTAATCAGCTAATGGAATATTGGTAGAGTGAGTATTGGACAATGTATTGACAATATTCTCACTTTAATTCTTGTGGAGGCATGAATACAAATTTACTTTATTATTATGTTTAAGAACTCATCTTGGACTTTACTTCTAATATTTAGAATAACACAAAAAGTGTAGATTGCATACAACTCTAAATTTAAAGATTCTAATGGGTCTAGTGACATAGTGCTGTAACTCAGAACTTTTTGAAAGAGAAAGGGCAAGAGAAAGAGAATTGTGTGTGTGTGTATGTGTGTGTGTGTGTGTGTGTGTGTGTGTGTGTGTGTGTGTGCATATTCACATGTGTGCATACTGAAGCAGCAGAATCAAGCTCAAGGCCAGTCAGGGATGTATGGTAGAGATTTGTTTCAAGATAAATACAATATTAAATAAGTAAATATAAAATTTCAAATTCTAGAAACAACCTAATGTCAAAAGTTGAATTTATGCTTTCTTTCTCTCCCTTTTCTTAAAAGTAGATCATTTTCCCATACAATATATCCTGGAGTTTATGCTCTAAGTTATAAGAAGACTTTAAAGACTGATGACATAGTTTAGGAATTAGAATACTTGCCACCATGCCATTTGCAAGCACATGTGCACAAACTCTAAGTAAATAAATAAACAGGTAAATATATAAATTTAATTTTAAACGAATATTTCAAAATTTATATTAATTTGCATTTTCATAAAAAATACCTATACAATTTATATGAAAGTGTACTTGAATAAACTCAGAAGCTTACTACATCTAATTTTTGAGTGACTGTTCAATATAGCGCCCTGTTAAAATTTCTCAACATTGCTAAGTGTAACGTTAAACACTCTTAACCCAGCACTCAGGCAGAAGCAGATGGATCTCTATGAGTTCCAGTAGAGCTGATTTGAAATAAGTACCTAGATTGGTTTGAAAAAACTATATAGTACATGTTTTTTCAATTTATCTAATTCAATATTAGTGTTTGTGTGTATATATGTGTGTGTGAAAACTATATATGTGTGCTTCCATGTATGGGGCTCATGTGGGTGGCACTGTGTTTGCATGTGTGTGTGCATGTATGGTAGTAAGAGTCTGACAACAGGTGTCTTCCCCAAATGCTATTGGCTTTATATATTGAGGCAGAGTCTCTTACTTTAATCCATAGTTTACCAACTGAGCTATTCTAGCTAACCAGCTTGCCCTAGGGATCCCTACTCTTCATTTCCTTCTGGGTTTACAGGTAAATTGCCATGTCTGCTCAGCATTTATGTAGATGCTGCGGATCCACACTGTGGTTCTCATACTTTTATGACAAGTGTTTTGCCCACCGATCCAGCTCCCTAGCCACTAATGCAACATTCTTTTTCAGATTTATTTGATCACAGCATTACCTCTCTTCATTTCCCATTACTGAAAGTAGTATTTAATAGAATTCACTGTAGGAAACTCTTGGAAATTTTGTCAAGGCTGCTGCAGATCTTCAGACAGCAATGGTATCTGCAAGAGGGGAGAGTTGAGTCTCAGAGAAATTTTGAATGCTGTTACAATAATCTTTCCGACATGTTCTCTATGTCATTGTTCAGGAGGCTCTGTCTCCATTCTATGCCACTTAGAAGAGATATGTATTTTGTATATTATATATATTTAGTTAATATCATGTGGTGCTACAGTCTTTCTTAATTTTCGCTCAATATACATGTGGGTTACATCACATTTGTATTAGATGGCGAGATTAGACATTTGGAAACTCTTTCTTTTGCCTACCATCCCATAAAGATCCAAAAACAATTCTAAGAAACAAACCATGACATTTTGAAAAGAAAAAGGTGTATTTTTGTGTATATTTTAAACCTACATTTTCTACATCTATTCCCTTCTGCTAACCATTTTTGTACTATGTGATTCTTTTGAATATGACTAAACCATTTGCATAGTTTTTATGTTCCAATCTGTAGAACATTAACACTCATTTAATTTAATAGTTTTATTATAAATAAATATCATTCAATGTACCAAAAATGTATTTTTATTTGCAGATAAGCTTCTATTAAATTATCATGTGTTCAGGAAGGAAATTGAATATGTTTTAAATTTTTAATTAGCACTTTAGAAACTAGGTATTTTTAAATTTGATATAGGATTTTATCTATTATTTCTACTATCCTTTCTTACCCTATTATCTGTGTCTTTCCTCTTCATCAAACCTGCACACCCTTACCTCCTTTAGTAGTCCATTTACAGATTCAGGTTGTCATTTATTTCTTATGTTTTTAATTATAGGTAATGTAGAAATATCACAGTACACCTCACTGGTATAAAGAGCTAATGAAGTTCAATAATTAAAAAAAGGGCTAAAAATGAAGCAAAAGGGGATTTTTTTCAAAAAGCTTCTTAATATCGTTTACATAATAGTATAATACAGGAAATTTAACCCATTTTTTATATTTTTGAAGGATGACAACAAAGTACACTCCCAAAAATAAGGCAAATCTACTTACTTTGTAAAATTTTTATAATATGGTAATATAAAAATTTATTGCTAGTGTCAAACCCCTAGACTTGTTTAATTAAGTATAGATATTACTCTTATTCTAAAATATTGTAACTTTAATACATTCAGTAAGTTTTTTTAAAATTTTTCTCCTGGAAAACCCTATAAGTTCAGAAATTTTTTTTTCCTTTTTCTTGAATGGTTCTATAATTCGTTTTCCTGCAGATGCATGGGGGAAGGACTCAGGGGTCATTAATGCTGGTATTAATATACATTTGTCATTGGACTAGACAGTTTCCCAACTGGGCAATGCCACATTTCCAATGGCCTCCCAATTAATGACTGTCTAATTGACTCATCTGCAAATCTTGCAAAGCAATATTTTTACTAAGTAAATTGAACCTGCCAGTGCAAAACCTCTGCAGAGCTGTGGCATAATTAACTAGACTTGGAATACTTGATCTCAGAAGCCCTGAGGATAATCAATGTTAGTTTCATTTGGAAATGGTTTTGTTTCTATAACCATGACACAGTGTTTCTGAATTACTGATGTTTTGATGACTGTTGCTTATTTGGTTTAGAACAGAAAAGCTGTAGCTCACTCAAATTTTATAGCGCAATAAATTTTCCAAAGTATCTTGAATTTAAAATCAGTCAAATTAAATGAAGTTTTAAGTACTATTTATTTTCCAAAATATTAGTGCTTATCAAAACCAAAGAGGCCAGCTAACATTTCCTCTGTAGCCATCACATGGGAAGTTTCAAAGTGGTTCTACTTCCTTTTTAAAAATTAGAAAGGAAGTTTTGGAGTCTGTCTGCTTGATGATCATTTTAAACAGTGGCCTTCTACACAATTCATGGTTGAAAATTTATGGGACTTGCCACTTAATTAAGAGTGAGAATTCTGAGCACAGAGACCATAATCACACGTTCAATAATTGTGGGGTCCATTAGTTAGCAAAGTGAGCAGACAGAATCGACCATTTTGATGATCTAATAAGAATTGCAAAATCAGGAATTATAAATGGAATAAATTCATAGAACTCAAAATGCATTAATTGTATATGCTGTGTGGGTGAATTTTAAATTATTATTATTATTATTATTATTATTATTATTATTATTATTATATGTGTGTGTGTGTGTGTGTGTGTGTGTGTGTTTTGGGTGTATTGGTGCACATGTGCCACAGCTCATGAATGCAACACTGTGAGGTTAGTTCTCTTCTTTTACCTTTTCATGGGTTTTGGCAGATCAAACCCACACCATCAGGCTTTGCAATAAGTGTTTTTACATGCCAAGCCATCTAACTGGCCATAGATGTTTAAATACAAAGTTTTGGCATTGTAACCCTGTTTTGTTTAAGAGTTAGGAGCAGAAGTTAAATTTTACAACTTATGTCTCCTATTTCTGAGTTAATATTGAATCAATTTGACCTTTCTCAGTAATATGAGAGAGAGTTTTTTGTGCTTTGAGATTAAATACTTTTTCACAGGAATAGTAAAATTTTATCCTAGAGATTATATACCAACAAAATGACACAGACACACACACACACACACACACACACACACACACACACACAGAGAGAGAGAGAGAGAGAGAGAGAGAGAGAGAGAGATACACACACAATGGGAAAATGAATATGATCAAGCCAATCTTACAGATATGTATTAGTACTCACCACTTAAGCATTTTCCCATGAACAATGCTAATACAGAGAGTTTCACAATATTTGGCATGTAGATTTTTCTTTAGTTAGTCAAATGTATTATTGTTAATGCTACGGTATGACTCTCAAGATATCCACTAAATAAGCAAGGAATATACCAAAGTGTGGTACAATTTTCTATGTCTCAGAAGATAGATAGACAGACTAAGAACAAGTCTGAGTCACTGTTGTGACAGATCATTTCTGGGAATTGAATGCATTAATGAGATTTCTAAGTAGTGAATATCCAAACAGAAGAAAGTAGTATTTAATAGAATTCACTGTAGGAAACTCTTGGAAATTTTGTCAAGGCTGCTGCAAATCTTCAGACAGCAATGGTATCAGCTACTGTCAGCATGTATATAAGCAAGCCAGTTAGTAGTTTTGTTTCTTCTGTTTCATATGATTATCCAGCTTTTCTAATGAGTTACACATGTTGAAATAAGATAGTTATCATAAAGGCGTTCTGTTAACACGTCTTCAAATACGAATTTTAAATTTATTACCTCATTAGTACATTGACAAATGCTGCATGATTCAAGGCATAACTTGGAGAATAATTGTTAAGATATATTTTGAGAAGAAATTTATGAGTGTGCTCTAATTTTCTAAAGTTTATTTCAAACTCAATCTTCAATCTTCAGACATCAGTTTCTTTTTTTTTTTTTTTTTTAGCTTCATTAAATGTCTAACATCTTGCCCCATTTCTTATGTCTTTTCTATCCTAGAAGTGTAGAATGGGACAGAGATTCCATGGTGATGAGCAAAAGTTGTCACAATGACATTCTTTTCCCATCTGAGAGCCACACTCCTGTATCCTATTTTTTTTTATTTTACTTTATTTTACAATATAATTAAACTTTACATATCAGCCATGGATTCCCCCGTTCTGCCCCCTCCCGCCCCGCCCCCCTCCCCACAGCCCACCCCCCATTTCCATCTCCTTCAGGGCAAAGACTCCCCCGAGGATTGAGATCAACCTGGTGGACTCAGTCCAGGCAGGTCTAGTCCCCTCCTCCCAGGCTGAGCCAAGCCTCTATGCTAAGCCCCAGGTTTCAAACAGCCAATTCATGCACTGAGCACAGGACCCAGTCCAACTGCCTGGATGCCTCCCAAACAGATCAAGCCAACAGTCCAAACTGACCTACTCTGGTGATAGGATGGCCAAACACCCTAATTGTCGTGCTAGAAACCCCATCCAATGACTGAGGGAACTGGATGCAGATATCCACAGTCAGGCCCCGGGTGGAGCTCCGGGAGTCCAATTCTCGAGAAGGAGGAGGGTTTATGTGAGCGAGAGTTGTTGGGACCAGGGAGGGATGGAAAACAGGGACGAGTGGCCAAAGGAATGGAAACACATGAACTGTGAACCAATGGCTGAGGGGCCCCCAACTGGATCAGGTCCTCTGAATGGGTGAGACAGTTGATTGGCTTGTCCTGTATCCTATTTTTAATAAGCGATGGATAAACACCACTCCAAAGACTTTGATGAGAAGTAAAAAACAAACTTTTAAGAGCTTGCTTTCCTTTTAAGTAACAAACTTGAACTCTTGCAGAAAAAGCACAGTTGGCTGCAGTTTTCAAAGGAAACTTTACATTCTGAAGCTATTTATACTCTTTGAAAATGGATGAAACATACTTTTTAAATCAAACTGAGGCAAAGGCAATGAGACAGTATTTGGCTGTGCTCAGAATATAGTATTTCTTAATATTAGGCTGTGGAGTTCAGCACAGTGTGTAGTTTTCCTTTAGACAATCTATTTCTGCCAGCACTCTGTTTTGTGCTGAGGACTTTGAAAGCTAATTAAAGTCATATTGAATGGTTTGGACCAAAACTAAACAATGATGAATTTATAGAATGTTTTTTGTGCTCTAAGGTTTAAATTTTTCCACAGAGAGAAAGCTGCACCTCACAACCTACCACGCTCTGCCTTCCTCTGCTCACAGGGCCTAATAAGATGACATAAAGAACAGGATCGAAAATCAGAAATTGGGAGATAAAATGCCACACAATTTTAATTTTTCTAAACCAAAAAAATGTTAAATTCTGTTGTATTAAATTTTAACAGGAAGGTATTATTATTGTATGCATTTTAGGGTCATTTAAAGACTTGATGAAGAAAAATTAGGTCAAACATAATTTTACATACCTCAAGTACAAGGATCTCACCCACAAATGCCATCTAAATTGAGCCATTAGAAAAATTGTTAATGTGCACATAATAGGAAAAATAAGACAATCAAAAGCAGACAATGTATTGATCTCATAAATTAAATACTATTCTAACCTTTTGGTTTAAGGAAATACATTTACTAGTCTCAATAACTGACCCAAAATTCCATGGCCATTCTTTTCACCAGTGACAACAGATAATTATTCTTCAAGTTTCCAAACTGCATTTACAATTTCCCAGGACACCAGAGTCATTACATGCCACTTAACTCTGAAATGACTGCAGCCAAATTTTAACCAGTCTACTGAAAGCTCTTGTCTAGAGTATCTGCCAAGAAGCCTTGTAGGTAGGAAGAACTTTCAATCCAGTAATTACCCTATGTAATTATTTTGTACTCTTAGATTCTCCAATCAATCTAGAAAAATAATGTTCTTTTAGTTGTTTTCTCTTTAATATTATATCCCTCACCAATATGCTATAAGACCACTATAAGAAACCTCTATAAGAGATCTTATCTTCTGACTTCAAATATTTACCTGAATAACAATTAATCTTTTAAATCTCTCACCATTTCCTCACTTTAGAATTAGAGATTTCCAACTAAATACTCTTACACAGTATTTGCAAAGAAGTTATTTTGATTCTATCTTTTCTTGTTTTAATCTGATGTAATTTAAGTTGATCAATACCTAAATTTTTTTCCATCAAATACTTTAAGGAAACCTTATTTGAAAAGAAAATGTTCCTGGCTTTGGCTATCCTATATTTTGCTGAAGAAAACATGTAACCATCAGTCTGTTATATGCTTAGCCTCCTTCCTCTTCCTGGTACCTGTTCAGTTCTTTACTGCTCACCTTATGCACATGGTGTTAATAATGCAACAGCAAGTAGGGCTTATTAACTTTCATCACTTTTAAAGAAATCTCAGCCCACAAGGACACTACTGCAATGAACATTGTATCTCAGTAACATTGAACACACATTGTTCATTGCAGGAAAACACAGAGAGTGGGGATTTTATATTTAGAGCTGAAGGTGGGCTCGATGTTGATTATACACTGTTTGGAAATTCTTGGTAAAGGTAATACTGAACACAAATGTTCCATGTATAATTAGTCTGCTATGTTGTAGATTTTGAATGCTAGATTTCAAAAAATCTACAAGAGCTTTGTGAATCTCATGAGTAATGGTTTTAGTTCCCAAACTCTAGGAAACTGACATATTATGAAAAAAATAGTCATGAAGCCACAATGTACACATAAGAGTAAAGTTTGTGTATTTAAAAATACTTTTTAAAATGTCATGAAATTAATATTAAGGGCATTATATCTCCTGAAGAATGAAGAAAGCAAGAATATCTAGTAGCTAGTTAAATGACATTAAAATGAAATATAATATTTTATATTTTTGCAATGATTATCTACAAAAGGAATTCAAGATAGTGAGTATAATTTCTCGCCAATGCAAATTAAAAATGAAAATTTAAAGGCTGTAATAAAATGCATTTAATTATGTTCTTATAAGGCAAGTGGATTCAATAGTACTTCTCTTAAATGAATCTCTGTCTACTTATTTAATTCTTCATCATGTTTCAATTTAAAAGTAATAGAATATCAGTAACTCTCTCCATCATTGTATTTCAACAAATCCTATCATGCTTATGACCCTCACACTTGAATTGTACCAGCAAAAGACAAATCTAGTTTTAAAAGAAAATTCAAATAGATAGATTATTTTAGAATCTTCCATTAATTGTGTAGTAGAAATAACATGTTTTGAATATTGGAATATCAATTTGCAAGTCAGAATTCCAAACCATCACTTATTTCTATTTTTAGTCAGTATCTTCTCTAAAGTCTGAAATAAAAATGTTAATGCACTTTTAAAGGTTAATAGTTGCCTAAGTGGTCCATAAAATAAAAGCTTAAACATAGCTGCTTGCAAAATTTAATGAGAGGGCAAACACAAGTTCACCTTGTCGTTTTATCTTCCTTAGCTTTGTTGTCGTCTGGAGACCTGTAAGTGCCCGCAGATGATTATATCAATTGCAGGATTAGGTAGTATAGGCTCAGAGCAGCTTAAATGGTTTAACATCTGTGCAGCTGAGGTTCCCATGACATAGCATGTGGGATTTATTCAGAGGACAAATAAGTATTCCAGAGGTCTACCCTATCTTCAGAACCTAGTGAATGCTGCAGAAATCAGAAACCAGCAACACCACTTGTATTCATACATGTCAGTCAAAATACCCTATCAAGAACTGAGACATCATAATGAAACTAAATTTGTTTTTCTTTATATTCAGCATCTAAACTCACAAACATACTTATATTAATTGCAGCAGCAGCCTTCTGCCTAAAACACTCCCTTTGCTTTCTTATTTCACCTTGTAATAAAATAATAGGATTAAAAGTTCTCAGTTGGGGTTCAGACTGCTCACTGATTCTGATTTTAGTAAAACTGGAAACTTTAAAATAGCAGTTTTGAGCACTTTGTTAAACTTGCATTCCAGAAAAAGAGTTTTTGCTTTCTCTGATCCATGTACTACCTTCTCTATGCTGTTATACTGACTACAAGAATGTGCATGTGTCTGAGAATGTGTATTGGCTACTTATTTGGAGTTCAGACTTAAATAGACATTATATATTATAGCTAAGATACATGCAGAAAATTTGACAAGGTCTTAAGACATATTGGATTTACAGAAGAAGGGTAGGAGGAGCTAATACTGGCATCTTCTGGATAGAGACTATATATTTTAAAAGGTATAAGACAATCCCTCCTCAGTGAAGAACTATTGAACTCCAAAAACTGAAGGCATAGAGCTTAATGGATCTTTCCTAAATTTTAATAGAAAGATGTGAATTATCATTCATGGTTCTTCCTATATTTTTTTAAATGACAGTTGCTGAGAGAACTACTTAGTGTGAAGAATGAATGAAGCAAAATACATCTCCTGAAGCCACTGGGCAGCACAGCAGAGCAGTCGAAACCCAGGAGGACTTCTTGATATGCGCAATTATAGTCCTCAGAACTTGGACTTTAAATTTCAGTACTAAACAATAAGGAATAAGGAAAATATTATTAAAAAGAACAGAATTATCAGGAGATTGACAGTTTGATACTTAATTCTTACTTAATTCTTAAAAATGTTTGCATGTTTGTTTAACAACTATGAACTAATATTTGGTTGATGGTGCAAAGTAAAAGGAAAAAACAAATTTAGGGTTATGGAATGTTTATTTTCTAGGCAAAAGAATAAGATGCAACTTGGATAGCTGTGTCACTACTAAAGATAATAGATGCTAGCATTGAGAATGAGGTTGACAAATAAATAACCCCAAACAGCCAAAATGACTCTGTGGGGAAAGACTTGGCTTTGTACGTATATAAATCTCTAGTTTATGCATCAAAATGTAAATTATATGAATACTAAATGAACTATTTTTGTACAAGACAAAAGTTCATGAATGTGATAGAAACTGTCATTTGAGACATGGTGTCTTGAATGAAAATAAGATAATAGAGATGTTGAGTATCATTGTCATTGTCTGAAAATGAAGTACCATCTAACAAATGCGTATGTTGAAAGATTGTCTCAAAGTGATATATTTACTCCTTGGAGGTGGTTGTAGCTCAAGGACTCTGATTTAATCAATAGATTAACCTCTTGATGGATCCAAAGTTTTATGGCATTGTTGACATAAAAGAAAACAGTTTGTGTTACTTTTGTTTCCTATCTTCCATGAGGCAAGCAGCTATATTCTATCATTTTGTGTTTCCTCCCAACTTCTTTGTGATGCAGAAATGAAGCCTACTGACCCTGGATTGGAAATTATGAAAATGCGAGCCAAAATAAATATTTATCCCTAGTTGACTTGCTTGTGTGTTTTACTCATGGTATAGGAAACTGATTAGTGCATTAATAAAAATGAGGGAAAACAATACTTGCACATACTTTATATTTTAAATAGAAGCTCCCTCTGAAATCTTTTTTAATATTGTCTCTGTGTGCCTAATAGTTATTTCTTCTTATGTATATACAACTCTGGAGGAATTATAATGCTTTAGTCTAGAGTACTCAACAAAGTGTCTCTGTATGTTTGAAAAGGTCTACCAATCTTATTTCTTCAGAACAGGAAAGGAAAATTAATAGTGCTAACCATGGGCAGTCAAACTTTCAGTTTATAGTAGTTTTTAAGAAATTCAAACAAAATATTTAAACAAAGTAATTACTCTTGAGATATTTCATTTTACAGTAGTCAGTCTGAATTATAAGAACAATGATCTAAAATTAAGCCCATAAATAGAAAGAATTGACTATATGAGTGTAAGCACACCCTCTTACTTACAGATCCAAGAGTCTCCTGACGTGTCAGTGAAGATTAAAGCCAGGGTAGGTTGGAGGGGGTCTCAGAAAGACTGAGGCTGAGACAAATTTATTTTAAGCAGTCAGACTTTTTATACACTGATCAAAACAGAACATAATGGTAGCAGTGTACTCATGAAAAAACCTACATGCAAATACATAATATATAGTATTGTTTCTTTTTATATGAGTAGGGTTATCTACCTTTTCAACTTAGCTTTATTCATTCTTTACCTCCTATAAATAAAATGCCCCACATAACACATTTCTGTTCACAAAATAATTAGAATTATACAAATTACTTTTCTGTTTCTAGGACGTTATCTCCCCTGAATTTATAATATGTTTGTGTTCATACACAGTCCTGTGTATATTTATATTTTCTTCAATTCTCAATTAGGCTAGCTTTTATATGGATTTAAAAAATATTATTCATATATTCAGTGTTGCTGAACTGATCCTTCTTAAATTCACATGATATGCTGAAGTAATTATATGTGACTAATTCTACTTTAATAAATTTTCAATGATGTTCAGAAATGTTTCATATAACCAAATACGTAATAACTAATATTCTTTAAATTAAAATACCCCATAATTCTCACTACTTTTGGTAATATATTTCAATAAACTTGGAGCTTCACTTTTCTCATATTAAGAAAATCTGCTGAAAATAACTACATAACATTGATATAACTAATTGAAAATGCTATCTGTCTGAAAATCAGCCCCATGTTCCTTGGTGTTTGTCTGATATAATTTATTTTCATCAGCATAAGAGCTAAACTTGTTGGATGCTCTAGAAACAAACTATTCAAAATCACAAGCAGTTCAATCATTTCCAGAGCAAAATCTCATTAAACGTTCCCAGTTTAGACCACAATCTACAGCTCTAGAGATGCTAGGTAACAAGGAGGACCCTAAGAAGGGTGCATGGATCGGCATGGGAAGGGAAAAGAGATGAGATTTTGTGGGTAAACTGGGAGTGGGCGGTGGTAAATGGGAAGACATGAAGGATGAGAATATGAGGGAATGGGGTCGTCCTGCTGGGGGAACGATAGAGTGTGAGAGCAATGAAAAATATATCTCAATAGGGGGAGCCGTTATCGGGGTAGGGAAAAACCTGATGCTAGGGAAATTTCCAGGAATCCACAAGGATTATCCCAGCTAAGACCCATAGCAATAGTGAAGAGGGTGCTTGAACTGGCCTTCCTCTGTAATCAGATTGGTAACTACCCTAACTATCATCATAGAACCTTCATCCAGTAACTGATGGAAAGAGATGCAGAGACTCACATACAAGCACCAGGCCGAGCTACCAGAATCCAGTTGAAGAGAGGAAAGAAGGATTATAGGAGCAAGGAGGGGGTCAAGATCATGACAGGAAACACACAGAGACAGATGACTGGAACTTGTGGGAGCTCAGGGACACTAGACCGACAGGTGGGGAGCCTGCACGGGTCCAGACTAGGACCTCTGCATATGGGTGACAGTTTTGGAGCCTGGTCAGTTTGTGGGACACCTGGCAGAGGGACCAGGATCTATCCCTGGTGCATGAGCTGGCTTTTTGAAGCCTTGCTCCGTCTTGATGGGGCATGGGGTGGAAGGGCTTGGTCCTGTCTCAACTGGATATGCCAAGCCTTGTTGACTCCCCACGGGAGGCCTTACCCTTTCTGAGGAGTGGATGGGAGTGGGTTGGGAAAGGTCGAGGGGAGCAGGAGGAAGGGAGGGAGGGGGAACTGTGGTTGGTATGTAAAATGAATAAAAAAAATTAATTTTAAAAAGTTCCTGGCTTAATACATCATCTTTACTTGATGATATAAGATATTCACCTTCATGTTCAGTTGAAGTTATCACGCCTACAGAAAATTAATCCCTGGAGTTGAACCATTTTGCATAGCTAGCAGAAATGAAATGAGGAAAGTTCTGCATCAAGTTGTGGTATAATCTTTTTGTACACTGTGAAGATGTATCTCTGCCTTCTGGTTGGTTTAGTAAAGAGATAAATGGCCAATAGTTAGGCAGGAGAGAATAGCTGGGACTTCCAGGGAGAGAGATGAACTTGGGAAGATCTGAGGCATGCAGATTAAGCCAGCAAGACACAGATGGAGTCGGATGTACAAAATGGAGACAAGATAAAGAGTCATGTGACAAAATGTAGATTAAGAGGAATAGGTTAATTTAAGTTATTAGAGCTAGTTGAAAACAAGCCTAAGCTACGGCCAAGCTTTCATAATTAATGTCTCTGTGTCATTATCTAGGGGCTGACGGTCCAAAGAAAGTCTGACTACAGCATCAGTACACTATTTTGAATCTTCTGTACACTGCAGAAAACCAGGGCAACTCTATTATCCACTGTTATAGTACATAAACCTCAGGGTCTTGTAATCTGCAGACAATACAAAAGTTACTCAACTTTAATGTATCAAGCCATCTATACAAAATAATTTAGCTTATTACAATATATTTCTCTTCAAGATCTTGAAATTTAACTTTTCTCAAACTATGTACCATGTCTTATAATGCTGCCAGATACTGCTCAATGAGTTTGTGTATACAAATGGCAGGTTCCAAAATGAGTTACAATTAGCTGTTCCCTGCCTTTCTTAATTAGTAAGAAATTTAATCTGGTGACTATGGGATTGACCCATCCAGAACCAAGTGCTAAGAGAACTATACTGTAGAGTGTATAATAATGAGATCTAGCAATAATTTACTGCTCTAAGCTGAAATATGAACATAGCGTCATCAACCATATGTGAGTTATGAAGCAAATTAGTTTTCCAAGGCTTGCTGTCTCGGGGTTTATTATTGTGAATAGACATCATATTCATGGCCACTCTTATAATGAAATCTTTTAATTGTAGCAGGCTTACAGGTTCAGAGGTTGACTCCATTATTGTCATGGTAAGAAGCATGGCAGAGAAGGACTCAAGAGTTCTGCATCTGGATGGGCAAGCAATAAGAAGAGAGTGTGAGCCTCTTGGCCTGGCTTGAGCTTCTGAAACCTCAAAGCTCACTCCCTGTGACATACTTCCTTCAGTAAGGCCACACCTCCAATAATTCCACTATGAGTCTATGGGAGCCATTTTCATTCAGACCAGTACACTCTCATAGAAGGAAACCAAGGCCGAACTTAGTAACTTTGTATAGCATTGGTTGGTTCATACTCTATTTACATACAAATGTATTTACATTGCAGTCCTATAGCTCAAGTCCTATACATATGATGTTTTCTGTTGGTGCTTAGTATATAAAAGTGCTAAGCTCTTTGTATATCAGTCTAGTGGACAATCTTTTAGACCCCAAAACAATAGTGAAGATCTAAATACTTAGAATTTATTCTCACTGTAATGCCCATGCCTTGGAGTCTGCTTATGACATTTGGATGAGAGTTTGAGTTTTCTAAGGACTTCATTACACAGTCTTTTAAGTTCTATCTTTGCTGGTCATCGAC
>CABHPQ010171929.1:29805-41425 GCA_902168405.1 Peromyscus aztecus | reverse complement strand
TGGGTGGGTGGATGGATGGATGGGTAGATGATGGATGGGTGGTGGCAGTTTTTTTTTTCAATTTTCTGCGTACTGTTTTCACAAGAAAATATAGTGCTGAAGAGAAGAGACTCATTCTGAAGAGGAATTCACATCTCAGGAAAAGCTATGTTGGGAGCAATGTCTTCAATGGAGACCTGGCTCTACCCAGACAAGAACACTCACCATCAGTTTACTGGCTGCATCTTAGTAGTCTTTATGAAGCAGAGGTCAACTTGGAAAGCTCTGGACCCACACAGGAAAATGTCTCACATCACTGCTTTTTCTTTCAGTTGTAACACGGATTAGTTTCACTCAACAAATGATGTATTGCTGCTCATCACCTCTAAGGTACCAAAGACATTGTGACAACAGGGTAAACAGAGTCAAGAGTTTTCAAGGAGCTCATGCTGAGAAAAAAAAACAATGAATGTATGTTAATGACATGAGTATTGTAACACAAATCTTAAAAGGTCTTATAATAAAAAACAAACCCAGGGCCAGATATTGGCGTGAATGCTGAAAGATCAGTGAGGCAGAACAAGCCACAGCCAACCTCACCCCAACAACTCCTCAGCTGATCCTGTTTCTTCAGACTGAATAACTCTGAGTCCTCACCTGAATAGATCTCAGTTGAATTGCTGCTAAAAAGCTTCTAGTTCCTGGTCTTCATGCCTTAAGAGTGTGAGTTTCTGCTTCCTCATGCCTTATATACCTTTCTGTGTCCTGCCATATTACTTCCTGGGATTAAAGGTGTGTGCCACCACACCTGGCTCTGTTCCCAGTGTGGGAATTCTCTTGAATTCACAGAGATCCAAACGGATCTCTACCTCCAGAATGCTAGGATTAAAGGCATGTGCTTCCACTGCCTAACCTTTATGTTTAATAGAGTGGCTGTTCTGTTATCTGACCCCCAGATAAGTTTATTGGGGTGTACAATACATTGGGGGACACAATATACCACCACAGAGTATGGCCATGTTAAGGACCCCAATGCCTCAGACCAATGGAAATGGCAAGGCCTTCCCCTGGTCCTAGTACGGATGTTGAGAAATAGTTGACCTTTAGCTAAAACCAATTGTTTAAAAATAAACAATTTCAATGTTTATAAAAGATAATGCATGCACTATATTTTGATTCTGGAATGTTTCTAAAGGTCCATATGTTAAAGTCTCAGTTTCTAGTGTATGCTACCTGAAAAGTAGATGAACCATAGGAGGTAAGGCCTTGTGTCCTTATAATGAGCCTTGGGTCATTATGGATGTTCCTTTGAAGGCATTGGTAGTGTTCCACTCCCTTGCTTTACTCTTTTTTGTGGTCAGGTAAATAGACTGCTTTGCCACATGCCCCTGCTGTAATATGGTGCCTCATCACAGGCTCAGAACAATGAGGTCAATGAGTTATAGACTAGAGCCTCCAAAACTGTGAGCCAAAGTCCTCATTTTTCCTTCCTATTTGTTGCAGGTGAAGGAGCGTTGCTCAGTACTTGGCCCACAGTGTACTCTCATTGACCCTGTCATTTGTTGTGAAGTTTGCTCCTCAAATATTGCAGATTGCTACATCACTAAGCAAGATCTGATAGCCAGACATAGAGCTTTGGCTCTTGGGCAAATGTCCTATTGAGGCCAGTCCAATTGCTCAGCTCTCCTGGCAGCTGTATTTCCTCATGTGAGTTAATGATTGTATTCTGAGTCATGAACATTCGCTTTCAGGCTTGGACCCTGTCAGCTCATACCACATCTAAAACAGATGAGCCCTGAGAGTGGAGGGAACAGATGTCTGGGCCATAACCGGAGTGCTGTGTGCCTTCAGCACGGCAGGAATCCATTGGCAGAGGCAGGCTGAGAAGCAACCTGGTTGTTGCTCCTCTCCTCATTCAGGATCCTTGACTTCCATAGCCCTTCCTTGAAAATCTTGGTCAAGTTTGGCCAGCTCCAAGAGCATCCCGCAGCCTTCCAGACAGCCTCAGTGCCTCCTCCCTCTGCACTCCACCCCTTTCTGGCTAGCAAATGGACATGGATTTGTGAATACTACGTCATCACTGGCCTGCAGGCTCCTTTTCTTTTGCTTCTCTGGTTATCCTGTACTGTGTGTGACACGGGGTACTTTTCAGTCAATTCATAAGTGAGTAAATGAATTCTTTATTGTGGAGGGGAGATGATCCTGAGTGAATTACTGCCATGCGTACAGCTATATCACAGACCCCAATGCCTCAGACCCATGGGAATGGCAAGGCCTTCCCCAGGTCAGGCTCAGGGGAACGTCAAGGCATGATATGGATGTCAAGGAATGGTTGGTCTTTACCTAAAATAAGTGTGTGCAGAAACTATCAACCACAGCTTCCTTTTCCTGGATGACTGCAGCCTGAGCCTGCTCCCCTATGGCTACACCACCTCCTCTTCCTTGGTGCAGTACATAATGAGCACGCAGAGCTTCTGGGATGCTGCTGGTGCATCTCCATCAGAGCTTCCAGCCCAAGTGTGCAGCCCCCATGAACCCAGGTTTTCTGTTCATGTATCTGTCATTTCTTCATCCCCCACAACCCCAGTCAGGTCAACCCCTAAGTCATGCAGCACAGGTCATGGCACTTTATGATGGTTTGACTTTTTGTGGTAGTTTATATTTATTGTTTTATTGGTTTGAGAATTTTTTTAAATGAGACCTCATAGGCCAGCAAGATGGCTCAGCAGGTAAAGGAGATTGACATCAAGTCTGATGACCTGCATTGAATCACCAGGACTCAAGGGGTAGAGAGAAATGACAATCCTCAAGTTGTCCTCTGACCTCCACACAAGTGCTATGGCACACACACACACACACACACACACACACACACACACACACACAGAGTGAGACAGACAGACAGACAGGGAAATCTAATTTTTTTAAATAGGGTTTCACTGTTCTGCCCAGGCTAGCCTTGAACTTGTCATCCTTACTCTTCTATCTCTCAGGTACTAGGAGTAGTCACGTGCCACCACACAATGCTGGGGTGACTTTACAGATCCTGAAAACCAGGGTCCAGGTGACATGACCGATCAAATTATATAACTGAAGTTCTCTCTACCCAACCCCCTTCCTACGTTCAGAACCCAGTTTGAGTGCTAAGAAGTCAGACACCGGCCAGGCACAGTTGCGCACGCCTTTCGTCTCAGCACTTGAGAGGCAGAGGTAGACAGATCTCTGTGAGTTCGAAGTCAGCCTGGTCTACACAGTGAGCTCTGGGACAGTCAAAGCTACACAGAGAGACCCTGTCTCAAAAAAAAAATTAGACATCAATAATTTTCAGTTAAAAGTACTGAGAAGCTGACTTCCTACCTCAGTCCAGTTCCCCTCCGGCTGGGGATGGTGCCCAGCTGTACCAAGCTGGTAAGAGAGCAGTCTGGACAATGCTGATGAAGAGAACTCCAGGTTTTCTTTTTCAAACAATGAGTCCAAGAAACGGTTTGAGGCCATGCATGATGGAGCAACCTTGTAATCCCAGTACCTGGGAGGTAGAGCTAGAGGATCCAGAGTTCAAAGTCTGTCTTGGCTACAAAAAGAATTTGAGATCAACCTAGACTACATGAGATACTGTCTTGAAAAGAAAAAAAGAAAACAAAAAAGTAATTTTGAAGAATCCAAAAGGACAGACATTTCAAAGGCCACGGACCCACACTTAGAGCTATAATGAATGATTCAGTATGCACTTACACAGTTTACTCAGAGATTAGCAGTGCTTTCCTGTGGTTTCAGATAGCAGGCATTTTAGGATTTTCACATGGCATGGCTTCTGTTGCACCTTTTCGATCCTGAGATCATAGCACAAAGCAGTCACACACAACACCTACACCAGCTGGTGTGGCTCTGTTCCAGCAAAACATTAACAAAGGCGGGAGGCAAGCCGGGAGTTGGCAGCCTGCATTAATTGAAAAGAAAGACATGCTGCAGATCCAAACAAAGAAGGAATTTACAAACAAAATGTAACTGTCCTGAAAACTCCTTAGGAATCAAAGGTAGTAACAAAAACATGTTATCAAAATGTCCTGTGCAGACTCCCAGTGTAGACAGGGTTTCGCAGCCCCTATTAACCTCTGTTAATCATCCTTTGCCCTGGGGTATGCCACAGGCATTGCAGGATGCTTAGCAGCATCTATGGTCTCTGTTGTCTAGGTACCAGTAAGACCCCTTGCCTCTACTGAGTGATGACAACCACCAATGTCTCAAGACATTTCCAGATATCCCCTGAAAAGCACATTTTCCCCTTATTGGGATCCATTGATTTAGAAAGACAGATAAATGCCACCTAACCCAAATAAGAGGCTCAATGTGTCAAAGCAATATAACAAGCTAAAGTGTACTGATCTATCAATGGGTAACTGTCGGTAGTAGACAGCCACTCATCCTCAAGACCACATGGAGTGGGTTGTTTCCCATGATGCTTTCCGCCTTACATGTAACAAGCAATACGGGAAGCTGAAATCTTTAAAGAACCCTCTAAACATTACTTTAGAGCATTGGGCACCTCCAAAATAGTGTCCTGGCAACTTGTCACTCTCAGGGAAGATTTGTGTGAGTACTCAGCTTCTGTCTTCAGTGAGCTACCCATAGTAGGTTCTGGAGAGGCCAGCCAGTCAGGGGCAGGGTGGGCTGGAAACTCTGTCCCAGAGCCTACATCTTCACAGCTTCAACCAGATGTGGCCTCCACCAAAACATCTGGAGGTTTCTAGCAACCTGAGAGCGAGAGTACTAAAGAATGGAAGGAATGTGCATCTTTTTACATTAATAGTGTATTTATTGTGTTCCAAGTGACATCAAATTCTCACCTGAGCCGGGCATTGGTGGCGCACGCCTTTAATCCCAGCACTCGGGAGGCAGAGGCAGGCGGATCTCTGTGAGTTCGAGGCCAGCCTGGGCTACCAAGTGAGCTCCAGGAAAGGTGCAAAGCTACACAGAGAAACCCTGTCTCGAAAAACCAAAAAAAAAAAAAAAAATTCTCACCTGAGAGATACACTGAATTGGTTATAGGACCAGCCATTGTTCAAAGCTCAGGAGAGAACAGAAAGTCTTGCAGTCCTTTGAATTTCACACACTCAGAAAAGGAAACACTCTTTAGTCTCATGCTCTATGAGAGTATAGTTAGATTTGTTCTGGCTATTGCTGTGACCTGGCCCAAGGGCATACTTGGGGGGTCTATGAAATTAAGCAGCCTGTGTTTGCCCCTGGCTTCTTGTGTTATTTCTGCATGAAACTGGATTCCTTAGGCTAGAGCAGACTGGAAGTCCAGCTTTTCATTTGTTCCCCTTCAAAGGTATCTTCTCAGATAAATGACCTCCACACACTCATCTTCTCAGAGAAAAGTTGCAGTGTGCATCAGCCTGCACTAAGGTCAGCCAACACAGAAAATGTATAACCCTTCAGAAGAAAAAAACTCAAAAGTTATGACCTGATGCCTGAAGCTATGCCTTTGATGGCAGGCTTCATCTGGACAGTACAGATTCTCAAGTCCTGTATGAAATACACCTCCCGGGTTTAAGATGCTCTCTGCTAAACTCGGAAGTTAACAAGGGTCATTAATTAAAAAGAAATAAGATAAGAGGCTGAAGAGACGGCTCAGTTGATAAAGTGTGTTCTGCTCCCCAACACCCATATGCATGGGCAATCATGGTGGTGCAGGTCTTTTCTCCCAGTGCTGGGTGAGCAGAGACAGGAGGATCCCTGGGGCTTGCTCACTAGCCAGTCTGGCTGAGAAGGTGAGTTCCGGGTTTAGAGAGAGACCCTGTCTCAAAATATGAGAGAAGTAATTGAAGAAGACACCAGAAGTAATGAAAAATGACACCTCTGGCCTCCCCATGAAAGCACACCCATGTGCATATGCACACACAAGCTAGGTAAACATGATAAATCAGGAGTAAATGACATTATAGTGTAGGTACTCAACCTGTGGGTTGAGACCTCTTTGCAGGTTGAAAAACGTTTTCACAGGGGTCGTCTACAAACATTGAAAAATATAAATATTTACATTATGACTCATAACAGTAGCAAAATTACAGTTATGAAGTAGAATGGAAATAATTTTATGGTTGGCATCATCCAAAGCATGAGAAACTGTATTAAAGGGTTGCAGCATTAGAAAGATTGAGAACCACTGTTATAGTGGCCAGGCAGATGGTGTGACAGCCCCTCATGAAGATGGTCAGAAAAGGCCTTTTCAGTGGGGAGGTTTCTGAAGAATCAAGAAAAAAAAAAGCAATGTAAGATCCACAAAACATTCCACAAATACAAGAAAAGAGAGGGCACCCAGTGCACATTTGTAACCATACCCAAAACAACAGGCTGAATGTCCAAGAACACGAGCTACCAGGGGGTTCTGTGCTAATGAGTTTAATTCATATGTGTTTGAGTGTAGCTATCATAAAAGAAGCAAAAGGCCCCAACAGTTGTGCATCCTTGGAAGGCTGAAAAACCTTAACTTGGGGCTTCCTGAGCCAAAGCACCTACATACGCCAAGAGCCATTCATTCTGATTAGTGTTCAGTCCATGCACACACCTGAGAATCAAGACAACACAACAAATTCTGCATCGGTTGAGCCATACTTTGGGAGGGTGTAATAAAGAAACAAAGCCAGAACTACTCAAGGTGATGAGGATGCAGAGTGTTGCACTACCATCCAAGGAGGCCCTTGTGGGGAGTTTCAACATCAGGAGCCACATGCATATGACTGTCCATCAGCATCTCAGAGGTAATGTTTGCTGGACCCAGGGCACAGGCACTGATACACCGTTCCTTCCTTCTAAGGAATCTCATTCTGCTCCTCAGATGCTTTTCCCAGAGGCTCTTGGTCATGGAGTCACCCGCAAACTTCTAGGCAGTCACATCTTAGGGATTCTGGCTTCTTGTGGCCTGGGGTTGGTATTAATTCTTATAACAGGCCAGAAGGTTGGTGAATTCTGATATCACTGAAGAGGATCCCAAAGATTAAAGTGGTGGAGAAGGATGATGAAACTGTTAGAGCCGAGACAGGAAGGAGAGGCTGTCTATAAGAGATTCCAGGGCAAAATTCAGCCTAAGCAAGGAGCGATGTGTTAGGAGTAGCGTCTTTTTCCTTGCCTATGTCTGTGTGACACTGCACTACTGTGGTCCTGGGAATGTCTTTCCAGGTCTACATACCACTCTCTTTAATATTGGGGTTCAAAGAACCAACCCACAAGACTATGTTTCTTCCAAGTAGGACAGTTGGGAGAAATCAGTCCCTGTGTGCCTACACAGGCTCTGTGCAAACCAGGAGGGAAGCCCGTGAGTGTCACACACCTGCATGTAACAGACTTAGTGTGCTCCTCCACTTGAACAGAAACCCTCATGGTTGTGGCTGGAAAGAAGCCTCAGCAGCTCTGAGTGCTTTCTGCTCTTGCAGAGGACCAGAATTCAGTCCCTAGCACGGGGGTCATGCAGCTCACGACTCTAATAACTCCAGTTCAGAAGATCTATTGCCCTCTTCTGGCCTCTGGGGGTACTGCACGCATATACTGAGACACGGAAACATAAATTGAACACTTTTTTAAAAACTATGGTCCTTGTATTCTCATCTTATTGCCTCTCCCTGTCCCACTTTGTCACTGATATTGGCCTTTACTCCCTGGAGATTTGTGAAAATTGAATTCTGCAATATTTAACTCTGTATTGGCTTCATTCTGCAGCCATCGGTCATTTGAAACAAGGGGAAGACATTGCGAAAAATGTGTCATTAGGGAATTCCATCATTGTGCAAATGTCACAGGGTATAGTTGTTCAAACTAATATGGCTATAACATTACTAGATAATAGAATTTTATGGAACCACCATCATACATAAGGGAATCTCTCATTGAGCAAAATTTCATTATACAGTATATGACTGCATTTGTTCAGAGATCTATTCACGTTTCTGTGTTAATTAATAATACTTTTCTTTTTATTGGTTGGTGATATTCCACTATATGGATATACCACAATCTGTTTATCCTCTCACTCATGGGTGGACATTTGTTTTTTATCTGATGGTACAAATAGAACTGTTATGAACATTCATATATAAGTCTTGATATGGATGTATACTTTTATTGTTCTGGATAAATTTCCACATATGGAAAGACTAGATTACATCTATGCTTAATCTTTAAAAAAAAAAAAACTTTTCTAAAGTGACTTCACTAGTTGCGGTCCCACCAGAATATGAGAAATGTCAGTGCCTCAGGTCCTTGCCAGCATTTTGTGTGGGTAGACTCTAATTCTGGCCGTTCTAGCAGGTGTGTTTGGCATCTCCCTGTGGCTTAGCTGCATTTCTCATGGGGGTGGTGCTGTTTTGTACCTTTGCAATCTCTGTTTCTCTGTGATTCCATGTCTGGTCCAGTCTTTCCTGGTTTTGTTTTCTTATTGTTGATTTGAAAGCCCTCATTAATAAAAATCGGGTTAGCAGCACCTACTGTGTGCCAGATTCTGTATGCACAGAGAAGAGGTGTGTGATGTGTCTGCCTTCCTGGGGATGGCCTTCAGCTGGAGTGATTTGCCACAACATATGAAGACATCGAGTCACAACAGGAAAAGATGTAGTTTTTTCCAAACATGGTCACAGTCAGGCAGAAGTGAGTTCCCTTTCCTTGATCCTTTCTGACACCATTATGGACTCATCGGCAGAAGTGGCACAGCCATATTTTAGAGATTAAGTCTTGAAAATGATGATTTCTACCCTGTGCTCCTCTCTCTCTCTGTCTCCCCTACTGCATCTGTTATGGTCTGGATCTTAAATGTTCCCAAAAGCCATGTGCTATAGACCTGGCCACCACACATCAGTGCTAAGAAGGTCTATCAGATGGACCTATGGAAGGTGGGGCTGGGGAAGAGGCAGTTAGGTCTCTGAGGGCATGCCCTGTGAGAAGGAAGTTAGGGTCCTGGCCCCTTCCTTTCTCACCTTACTTCTCTGGCCACCAAGACATGAAGAGCTTCTTCTACACCCACCATGATACTCTTGCCTTACTTCAGGCCCATAAGCAACACAGCTAAGTGATTTGGGCTGAAACTTCTAGCTCCATAGACCGGTTTATTATCTCAACTATTTTATCACAGCAGGAATCCCTCTCTCACCCTGTCTTTCTCTCTCTTCTATTTTAACTCACTTTCCTTTTTTACCAAGCCTATTCTCCACAGGTGGCTAGCGCCGACCTCTACATGAATGAATGTGTGTCCCTCCTTGACACCAACTCTACTACTTCTTCAGAGGCTGGCCGGAGCCAAGACAGAGCTTCTCTGATATGTCTTCCTCCAGTTGTAGATTCGTGTGTGAAATACATATTGCTACAGCTTAGGGACACAGGTTTTCAGGGAACCACGCGTAACTAAAACGGTAGCTATCCCTAACAAACAATGGCATTGTTATTTTTAATGAAAATAAAATATTTGGTATCTGGGTATTATTTTTTCCTAAAACAGATGGACTCATTTGTTTAAAAACACCTATCTGTACTTAAATTTTTTAAATACAGAAGTTAAAAGTATGCTTTTTTTTTTTTAATTTCACAGGCATTTACCTAAGAAATTTAAGATCTTCGTATTGTAGCTAGGAGAAAGTTACCTAATTTCAGGGCTGAAAACAACATGGGAGCCTCTGGCCTGCCGTCCTCATTACACAGAGTAGAAGCCAGAAGCCAGTGTGCTCTGTTCATCCCACGTAACTTGGAAAACACAGATAGGTGTTCCTGCTCTGTCATTCTCTGGCTTCTCCATTGAGGGGGACTTACATTGCATTGGTAAGGAAGTGGCAGTTCCTTCCTTACACTGGAGAGTTTATGTCCAAGGAGCTAGATAACCCCCGCTGTTGAAGTGCCAACAAGCCCAGTGCCTAGTGACAACCGTGAGGGCCTCCAGAGCCAAGGGAGGCAAGGAAGGCTCAAGGCTCTCGGTGGCCACTGAGTTCTGGTCCCATTTCTATCACCAGCTAGCTACTTGAATGCTCTGTTCACTCATTCCTTTCTCAACTTCATCTGAAGAGTTAAGATATATGTACAGGCTTATGATTGGGGAAAATACCAATGAAATAACCATATACCTGAACCATTGATGGAGGAATGTCTTTCTGTATGCTGCGAATATGTGTTGCTCTAATGGGTTGATAAATAAAATTTTGGCCTATGGCAGGGCAGCTTAGAGGCAGGCGGGAAATTCAAAGAGAGATACAGAGATACTCTGGGCCAGTGTTTGCTTCCTCCACTGTGCATTGTCCTGGGAATGTGAAGGAATAAAGGACAGCAGATTCCGATCGCCGACTTGAACAGCCACCAGCAGATGTGTGGAGAGCATCAAGGTACAGAATGGATAATTCAGCCAAGCCTGAAGCAGGAGTCTGGCCACCCAGTCCTCTCCAGCAAAGACCCTTAGTTATCCCCAAGTGGGAATGTTAAAAACAATGGAAGCTAGTGATCTTTAATCCCTATGTTTGAAAGGCAGAGACAAGAGGCTCAAAGTTCAAAATCATAGTCAACTACCAAGCAAGTCTGAAACTAACCTGGGTTATAAAAAAAGATAATGAGTATTGGGCGTACAAAAGGAAGAAGAAAGGAGGAGGAGGAGGAGGAGGAGGAGGAGGAGGAGGAGGAGGAGGAGGAGGAGGCAACGACGACGATGAGGACAAAGGGATGGCGTCCTGCAAAAGCACTCAGAGTCCCTGTTTGGTACTGAGCACAGCAGTTGGGCCAGGAGACCCAAGACTGTCACCTCGCTGCCTGCCAAGTCTAGAAACTCTCCAGGAACATCGTCGAAGGGTGGGGCCCCTTACGGTGAAGACCGCATACTACACCGGTGATTGAGAGAAAGAAGGATATCCTGCAGGCCCCGCCACCAGTAGAACCTGCAGGACAGGCATGAATAGAGTCAGAGCAAAGGATCCCCCCAACTTGGAGGGGTGGTGTCTCTAGGAGTGACGTCACAGCCTTCCTTGGTATCCGTAGACTCTAGAACGCACTGCAGGGAGTGGCTATCCGTGGGTCCTTCAATCCCTAACGCGATTTGTCCCTGTACCTGCCGAGGCCCAGAGCCTTCGGTGGAGAAACGAGAATTTTCCTTCCCAATTTTAAGATGACCATTGATCTTTGACTCACTGAAGCGATTTCTTTCCAGGAGATAATTCCCAACTCTTTTAAAACTGTTAACAGAGTTTACAATCATCTTCAACTTGTTCCTTTGAACTAAAAACAAGCAGCTAGAACACACGCACCAATTCTACACTTGAACACACGGGGGCACCAGAGTCCAGCCTGCCCTAAATGTTGCTCTGTATCAGTTTTTCAGGTTGTGCTTATAATATTTCAAGGTAACTATTGGCTTGGGGGCTGTCCTTCTCATTGTGACCAGTGTTGTAGCAGCATGCCCCAACAGTCGGGTAGCATCCCTTTCCTGGGATCTGACAACCAGCAACGTGTTCAGTGTTCTCAAGGTTTGCTTGGCGTGTGAAATTGCTCTCCTCCTGCTGAACATCACTACCTTGTCTACAGGGAAATAAGCTGGCTTTGGAGTTGGGGGAAGATAATTGGCCTCATATTTAGTAATGTACGGCCCTACTTCCACAAAAGCTAATGCCTCATATGAAGAAGG